>PVKE010002647.1:0-80363 GCA_004027555.1 Craseonycteris thonglongyai
GGAGCCAGAGCCAGTGAATAAGGGGGATGAGGACGCACCATGATGTTTTTTATTTGACAGAAATTGCCGCTCCAGAAGCGATATGTGACCTGAATCGATTCCAGTGTGATCAAAAAATACGGTGAATGTTTAAATTAAAAAATTTTATCACAGTAAAAGACACATTGCCATTAGTCTCTCTCAAAACACTCCCCCCTCACTTTGAACAATGTCTTTATTGTAGTAAATATTTTTTATGTAAACATTCACCCAGATCTTTGGATTACGTACCTTGTATAAATCCACGCATAATTATTTTTCCCGAACGGACTGAGGATAAGTACCAGAGAGCATGTTCTTTACAGTCCTAAACATTTTGAACTTCTTACGAACAAGAAGATTCTTTTACATGGTCACAAGGTGATTGTGAGAACGAGTGGCTTGAACGTGAGTTCGCGCTCCATCCTCAAAGCCCATCGGCCGCCCTCCCGCCGTCGGGGCGGCTGCACGCCACTCCCCGAAGCAGGCCCAGGGTCTCCAATTCCGCCTGGTGGGCGCCTCAGGCATTCTTTGACTTCTTGACCTTGACATTTTTGAAGGACATAGACCAGTTATTTTGCAGAATGTCTCTCAATTTGGGTTTGTCTGATATTTTCTTAGGCTTAGAGTCCGAGTGTGCGCTTTTGTCAGGAATGCTGCCGCTGGGACCCGGTGGCCTCCTCAGTCCCTCCTGTCAGGAGACAGGTCGCTGAGTGTCAATCTTGGCACAGTTGCTTCGTGAGGGTGCTGCCTGCCGGGCTTCTCTCTATTGTAATGGTACGGTTTCCTGTGGGTAATAAATAGTTTGGGAGAAGATACTCTGAGGCAATGTCGTCCTTCTGTCTGTCATCAGAATTTCCCCCATTAATTTTTGCACCTGAACTTGTGATTCAAAATCTACTTGGGCAGAAGTGCGGGGACCACGCCACTAATAAATCATCAGAAAGAACATGGAGGGTTCGTGGGACGAGAGGGTAGGTGTTTTACAAGTCAGCGATCTCTCCAATTTGCTTGATGAATCACCTGATGCAAATTTATTCACCCGCAGAGCTCTTTGGCAAGTGCACACAATCTGCACGAGTTGGTTGGGCCCCGTTTCTCTCAAGAGGTGGCTTGGAAGTAGGTGGACCAGGGAGCTTCCCCCACCCGTGGAGCTTGGAGAGACATCACACGGGCCCCACCTTCTGTGCAGCTGAACGGAGGAACCCAGTGGAGGCAGCGGAATGACAGAGTGCAAGGGTAGCCTGAGCCCCGTGATTGACTTCCGTGGGGGCTCAGAGCGTGCAGGGGACAGGCCCAGCAGGAGCGTGCGCCTCACTAATTGCATTACGATTGCATGAGATCTCGCAAGGTTTACTGTGCACTCTTGGCTTCAGAACAAGGCTGGTGAGCTCCGGGAGCAGTTGGCAGCGGAGGGAAGAAGCGACAACCATTTGAAGAGTCGGCTGGGCCGTGGAGCCGGGCGCATGTGCTTGGCCGGGTGCTCTGACTTCTGGCTGAGGTGCGCTCTGCATCGCTCTGGATGAAAGGTGGGCCGGAGCCAGGAGGTATCTTCTCCCGCTTTTGTCTGCTTTTGATTGCAATGGTTTGGGAAGCTGGCAAACAGTTGGGTTTTGTTCTAAATATATTGGCCAGCAGCCTGAGCCATTTCTTTCTTTTTAAGCGATTTGAAGTTGGATCAATCAGCTAGTTCATCAAGATAGTGTATCCAGCCAGAACCACCATAAAAAATATTAAGTTTTCGAAGCTGGCTTTTGAGGTGATTATTAGACCAACCATCACAAACGGCTGACCGAGTAGGTCGGTGTCTGCTGGGCGGCCCCTTGTAACAACAGCTTCTTAGTTATTTCAAGCCATTCTCATGTTGGCCCTTTCAGCTGGAAGCCCTAGTGTTTTTCTAAATGCGAGTTTAATTCGCTTTGACTAATGGCCATGAACCTTTTGTCTTCACCAGAGTACTTTATCCTATGACATCTCTATAGAAACACACACACACACACACACACACACACACACACACACACACACCTTCTTGGGCACCTGGCGCGTAGAGCTCTATTTTAGATCACACACAGCTATGTGTCAGCTCTTCCCCCAGGCCAGACTCACGGCTGGACACGGAACACTCGTGTGACCGTGGCCACGTTCCAAGGAAAGCCCCAGAACAGCGGATCTTTTTAGACCTGGATGAACTGATCTCACTTGATCGTACACCTCAGACCTTGAGAAATGATTCGAAGGCCAACGAATGTGCAAAGTGACTGTGATCAATTTAATCATGGGCCTCAGTGAGCCCGATATTTTAATGTTTATGCTAAGGTGAAAAGCCGGTATTGACCTGGTCCTGTGAAAACATGAAGACACATGCACAAACCCATGTTCACTCTCTCCCGTCACTCTGTGGACAGAAACTTCTCGTAGGGCCCTGCCAAAGAGCCAGATGCACTCATGTTGGATTTATGTACATTTTGGGAAAGAGAATAAAAATTCTGATTATTTTGAAAATGAGAAACAACCATTAAGTTGGTAAACTCTCAGAGAAACATCATTTTCGTGGTTAATTTATTCATTTATTTAAAATATTTAATCAGAAAAGAAATAATTAACTTCCTGCATCTCTACAGTGATGGCCCAGGGATAAATAAGGATAAAAATAGCAATACTCTGGGATCTGAAGTGTACGGTTCACATAAATGTGATATTCACACGAAAGTTCTTAATGGCTCTAAGTTGATATTAACTCTTTCGCTGTGTTACGGCAGCTTCCATTGAATTAATGAGTTTTTAGATGATCAATGCAGTAAGCAGTTATGTCTCCAAAGAGAACAAATTCCAGCAAAATAATTGCCTAATGGCACTTTATGTCAATTATTTCATTTGTATTTAATTAAAAGCAGTCAAAACATTTGGATGAGGTATAACAATTCCCTCAGCTCTGTAGTTTTTAAATTGCCTTAAGAGCTTTTGTTGCTGGGTATATAGTTGGCCTTTTACAATAGTCTGGAACCTATTTTACAAGCAAACTATTGCCAATAATAGCTTCATTGCTATTTCTTTGGGGAAACAACTTTGTCGATGGTTCGGCATGACTCATGACCGTGGTTAGATGACTAGGGTTGGAGTCAAGTTCTGGTACAGCCAGTGGTCACGAGGAAGGGTCTGTGGGCCATTTGCAGGCTCAGATCCAGTGGCGGAGCCAGGGTAGGGGGCCCACACTTCTAAGAAGAAAACGGGCCAGAGAGACGGAGCGTGAGATGAGAACTACAGAGTTGTCTGAACTGGGTGAAGAGTTCTGCCTCGGAAGCGTTGTGATTCCTGGCCTGGCAGAGCAGAAGTGATGTGGTGTTGTACGCGGAGTCCACGGATACTGAACCTACAAGTATGATTTTAGGCGCCAGTGAGCAACCCGTTCTTTTGGGGACCTCTTTCTTTTCTTTCCTCCGTGTTGTCTTTTAGAAAGTAGTCATTATGTAAGCATAGCAGGTTGTGCATAACATGCCGCCTGACGGAGCGGCCCAGGGGCAGCTCTCTCCCTGTAGTTCTCTGCGGATGGGGATCCACCGCCCAAACCCGAACAAAATGCCCTCCCATGTTGGGGTCGGGTTTCTTTCTGCCTTCTTTCTTTCTTTGTAAAAAATATTTGTGTATTTATTTTAAAAATTATTTTTCTTTTACAGTTGACATACCATCTGATCTCACTTATATGCGGAATCTAAAACATGAAATCCACCAACAAACCAGAAACAAACACAGAGATTCAGAGAATACGCTGATGGCCATCGGATGGGACGGGGTCGGGGGCTGGGTGAGAACCATGAAGGGTGGAGGGAGAGCACATAGCACTACTGCCAAGTGTGGCCCAGGGACCATGGACACTATTGTGGTAACTGTGTGCTGTCAGAGGGGACAGACGTATTGGGGGAGCCCTTTGAAAGGTATGTCAACCACTAAGTTGTACACCATTTCGATTCTTTTATTGTTAGAGAGAAGGCGAGAGAGAGAGAGAGAGAGAGAGAGAGAGAGAGAGAGGAAGAGGGAGGGCCCAGAACACTGTCCACAGCTGTACATCATTAGTTATGACGTAGCTCCATTCCACACAGGTGGATGTGGGGCTGCGCAGGGCAGGAGCGGGCTGGGAGCCTCCCGCGTGGGAGCGGGAACCTTCACCACAGGGCTTCGCGGTTACCCGTTGCGCTGCACTTCAGCATATGGGTTTGCACGGGTCGGGGTCAGGATTCGATTCCTGAACCTGATGGTTGCAAGGCAAGCGCTCAACCTGTTGATGTATCCCGGTCTCCCCCACGTCAGTTCCTTAAAACAGTATCCCGTGTAAATGGTTCTTGTCGTGAGTTCTCTAACGTGGGCACCAGGTATGTTTAGGCACCTGTGTAGGAGCTATGGTAATTTTTACCCCACTGTCAACACACCCAGCACCTCCAGGTTCTAAAAATAGGAAGCTCCCTCCTCGTTTCTACTGTATTCAGCCAGAGAAAGATCCTTTCGATTTTTCCCAATGTCTTAGACTTCCAAGGGTTTGACTGTCCACTTAAAAGTGTCTGTGAGCACAGCTCCCGGGACCTTGTGGTGTTCACATCTGGCTGGGGTGGGGGCTGCGCCTGGTCCAGGCCAGGCCCAGGTAACTGTTCCAGCCGATTACTCTTCTCTGCCCATGAAGCGTTCAGGAAGTGTCTCGGGCCTCCTGATTTTTAAAGCTGCTCCTTGAAACTGTCGTAATCTTTGCAAGTCATTTGTAATGTATTTATTGGAAGCCATCGCTCCAGAGCATTCGGAATTTCCTGCTTAGGATGCAATGGCAAAAGTCATTAAACATCAGCAGTAATAGTATTTGCACTGTAATAAAGTGTTAATTACTTCCACATGTTAATAGAGTGGGGGGAGGGAGTTTTTGCTATTGTTACTCTGCCTAAAATCATTTCCATGTGATAATTTTCCAGGATATCAAAAACAGAATAATTATGCACTAATTAAGAAAGTGGGGCCTGCTCTAGGAGTTAAGACTGCATTAATTTTAATGTTTTTACAGGCCTTTAATTGGGTAGCGGGCTGTAAATGGGGAGCGGGCATGGCGCTCCTGCGCGGCGCTCCTGCCTCTGCAATCTGCCCGCCGAACGCGGCAACCCAAGGTCAACACAAGTTTGCGCAATCCCTGTGCTCTTCCTGCGGGACGTTCTGGTGCTGAAGCCAGCATCGATCACTCTGACAAGCATTTAACTCTCCAACAGCACATGCTCTCGCTTCTTAAATTATTAATTGCATTAAATATATTTTCATATTGCGGACGGTTTGCGACAAACGGTTCCCTGGTAGGGACGTGCCGCCCCCGCAGTGGGAACCTCGCACCTTCTGCCGCTGAGGAGGACACGGTGGGCTGGGGGAGTCTGCCCAGGCGTGTGGCGTGCTCCCCGGGCTGGCCCAAGGACGTGACCTTGGAGGTGGGCGGCTCTGGTCACCGAGGCTGGCTAAGCTGCATCGTTAGGCTGCCTGTTCTCTCTTCCTCCGCTGGCCTGGGACCTGCGGTCCGGCTGTCATGGGAGGAAGAAAGGGCCGTGCCCTTCAGACCCTCCGCAGGGACCTTCCCGTGAGGTTGCCCAGTGGCAGCTTCTGCCTCAGTGACATTGGGTCACGGGGGTGGCAAAAAGCTTTGAGTGTCCACCAGGGGACCCTGTTGGTGAATAAGAGCAGGATTCGGGGTGTCGCACTGACCCTTGAGGAGCCCTGACATGTCCTCTTGTGCGGCAGCTTATTTGCTGAGCAGCCTCGTTGTGTCAGAGGCCTCAGCGGCACAGTGTCCAGCGCTCTCTGTGCAGCTTGGTGGCAGAGCAGGGACAGCAGGTGGCTGGGGCAGGCGGCCGGGGCTCTGGGCGCGTTGCACGCACCTTCGCGGGACCAGGGTGACCCGCCCAGGTGGAGTCGGAGACGGGGCTAGTGTAACCAGGGCTGCAGGGGTGACCCACCAGGGCCTTGGGGCCTGACAGGGACGCAGGGGCCAGGACCTGGGCAGGGACGGGCCAGCTGGATTCACTGGCCGTGACCCCAGGGCATGCAGGTGTGTGAGGCATTGTCAAAGGCCCCGGCCAGACGCCGCCCGGTGCCTGTGAAGGCATCCTTGTTTTCCGGCTGCCACGGGACCTCTGAAGTCCAAGGAGGTGACGGTGATAAGTCCACGTTTATTCTCCCCTCTTCTCTCTTCTCATTGACTTGGAACGTGAATGTATTCCGCGTCCTGTCCCCTGTGGATATTGAGATGGGGACATCGTGGCAGTGTGACTTTATCCATGACATCTTAGAAGGCAGAAGGATTCGACCTGGAACCTTGTTGGGTTTGGGGTGCAGGTGGGGTGTCGCGGTGGGGGGCTGGCCCAGGGTGTGCGCATCGTGCCGGACATTCTTTGTAACGTGGCCTGTGGTGTTGGTCGGGGTCACACAAGTGACCTGGGGGGTCGTCTCCTTTTCCTCCTTCTCTCTTCCTGAGGGCAGGATACATGTTCCTCACTCTGAGGGACTCTTAAGGGCAGTAGTGCTGTTGGATGCAGATAGAACAACACTGGCCCTTCCAGAAACTCTGGGTCCCTAGACCCCTGCGTGGTCCCTGGAGACCCTCCTGTGCTCACGTGGCTGTCACACTTAGGACACCCATTCATGCCAGTAGAGATCAATCCCCTCTGATGAGATGGCAATTGAATCTCTCCCTCCAAGGAGCCACATCGTAGATTTAAAGCAAAACCTCCTGGAAGGACACGTGGTCTGCGCACGTCTGCGGCTCAGGGGCGTTTAGTGGGAAGACATCCCCTCACTCACCAGTGAGAACGCTGTGCTCCAGGCACTGCCCTTGGTGCTGGGACACAGTAGTGAACAAAGCCAACAGGGAAGGCCACCAGCGGGAAGCGAGGGAGCTGCCCACAGGCCAGGTAGACAAGTGACAGCAAAAAGAGCGGAGGCTCCCAGGACAAGCACCCTGCGGTGCACGAGGAGGAACAAGCAGGGACTGGAGTCGGGGGTGACGGGAGGGCCTGTGTCCACACTGGGGTCAGAGCAGGGACGTGCCAGGTGACCACGGTGGGTGGCACTGAGCAGGCTAGCATGGAGGCACAGCCAGGGATCAGATCACGGGCCGACTTGGGGGACTAAGCCAACGAGGACTGTGTGGCTGATCGGACATGGAGCCTGCGGAGAAGCCGGGAAGGCTGGTGAGTGGCGGGAGGGCGGAGCTGCCACTTGCTGAGATGAAGAAAGTGCTGGAAGGTGCAGCTGGAGAAATGAGGTCAGGAGCTGAGTGTCCGGCATGTTATGTTCAAAATGCTTGTTTGACAAGTAAAGGAAGCGGACACGTCTGATGAGCTGGAGCCTGCAGCTGGCGGGACAGGGCGGGGCCCGGGGACTCCAAACACGAAAACGTGGGGCAGGACTGGCTTCGGAGCGGGAAGGCCTGACAGGGACCTTGGCAGAACAAAGAGGACCAGGCCCATTGGGGGCCGCCAGGGCGCTTCCCTGTTGGCCAGTGAGGGGGTGGCAGCTGCAAGGGACGCCCACTTCCAGCTCAAACCACGCGTGGCCTCTACTTGTGCACGTGTCTCTGTCCCCAACACTGAACAGTGGGAGTGACTGACTTCAGCCGCGGGGAGGGTTCCCTTTGAACTGGAAGGGTTCGGCGTCTGTGCCTGAGAGCGGCACTTTCTGGAAGTCCCTGAATGTCTTTGATGCTCATCTGCTGTCGTGTCTCAGGCCAGTGCTGACAGAGGCGCCAGCATTGACCGAGTGCTAGCAAACGCTAGACCCTGGGAGCGGAGGGCTGGCAGGACCCATTCTGTCCCCCGCACGCCCGGGCTGGGGGTCAGACAGACCCCTGTGCTCACAAGGACGCATGGTTGTTGGGGGCATTGCCAGCCTGTCACCAGGGAGCTCTGGGTGCGTCCATGCCATCTGGAGGGGGAGGTGAGCAGAGTCCCCGGTGGAGCCGTGTTGGCCGACGGAGAACTCCAGTGTTGTTGGAACGGGGCTGACCCTGCTCCACTCCGGACTTTGTGGCTGTGACTCTAAGTTCTCCACGTCTTCATCCTTGAAGGGAGACGGGCATGTGACCGAATGCCCAAGGCAGCTTTCCCCACGTGTTTAGAGCCGCTCGCTCCCTGCCCGCTGACCCCACGCCGTCTAAACGGCCCGACGACGCGGCGGCACTTGTGGGCCACGCACAGGTGTGGAGCGTCATCCCTCATGTCTGCCTTGGCTGCCGGCAAACCTGGAAGTGGCGGGGCGCACGGGGTCGCGGGGTGGCCCGGGCCCACCTTTCCTGGGAGAAAGCGCTGACCTGTGGGAGGTTCGGGACGCGCTGCACACACCAGGTCTGTGTCCAGCAATGGTCGGTGACTTTGATTCACTGCCCAAGCCGGTCACAGTGGCAAACAGCCAGTCAGGGTCCTCGGGCAGCAGCCACTTGAAGGTGCCAGCAGCGCAGGCACGGAAGGCTCCTTGGATGCGTGCCCACCCTGGTTAGTGAGAACCAGCCGGGCGCACCTGGGCCCCCCTTGGCAGGGGCTGCGGACGCCTTTTTGAGGAGCGGCACGCTGCCAACCACGATGAAATATGCAGTTGTCCATCTGTTGCTCAAATTAAAAAAAATTTTTTTCCTCCCACTGCCAAAAATGTCTCTAACGACTGTCCAGTGGTCTAACCTCCCGTTGTGAGCGGGGAGGGGGTTCGCTAGGTCATTATCGTTTTGAGGGAGCAGTTGGATTTGGGGAAAAGGACGTTCACGGGTCTGAAGGGGAAAGAGGTCGGATTCTAGAAGGAGGCCAAGAAAAATACTATCATCTTCCTAAGACAATTTGAGAACTTTATAAATCATAAGCCGTTTCTGGCCAAAAATAAACTCGAGTCGTAAGAGGTCATTTTCTTTCTTTAGTTCAGGCAAGTTCTTGTTTCTGTGGATTTTTGGAGGGGCTGCGGCTAGACCTAGCCTCAGCCTCGCTTTGATGAGTAAGAGTACAAGGTCTGACAGTTAAGTTCACGAACCCATCCTATCACTGTGGTCGCCTTGGAAGTCCCCCCTCGGGAAGCTGGGCACCTACGTCAGCGTCTAGTCCACTCTTCAAAGCCATGTGGGAACTCCTTTTCTGGAATGGCCACCAGAGCCGTCATCCCATTACCCTTGATGTCCTGAATGTCATCCACATGTCTTCCTGTCCATATTTCCTTTATGTTTGAGTGAAGAAGGAAGTCATTGCGGGCCAGATCAGGTGAGGAGGGAGGGCGTTCCAATGCAGTTATTTGTTTTCTGGCTAAAATCTCCTTCACAGACACTGGCGTGTGAGCTGGTGCTTTGTTGCCATGAGTTGCTGGTGAAAAGTTCAGATCGTTTTTGTCTAACGTTTTCATGCCGCCTTTTCAGCGCTTGTAAATACTTGCAGTAAACTTGGTTGACTGTCCAGTTGTTACAAATCCATCATGAACAATCCCTCTGATATCCAAAAAGTTTAGCAACATCGTGTTGATTCTTGATTTGGGCTGACGGAACGTTTTTGGTCGTGGAGAATTGGCTGGTTTCCATTGTGCTCCTGGACGCTTTTTTTTGTGTGTGTGTGTGTGTGTGTGTGTGTTTTTTAACATAATTGTCATTTTTAATAATTTCTGGTTTTAAACCAAAATTTCACATCATCCTTGAGGTGGCTACTATCATTTTTTTTTTCTATTTTATTGTTAAATTTAATGGGGTGACATTGGTTGGTAACAATTAGATAGTTTCCCGATGGACAACTCCACATCACATCACCCATGCATCGCATTATGTGCCCAGCTCCCAGAATCAGCTCCCCCTCCAACCCCATATATCTGGTGCCCACTCCCCCCTCCCCCACAACTCTCCCTCCCCCCTCCTCCCTCCTCTCCAGGTAACCACCAGACCATTGAGTGTGCTGGACGCTTTGTTTCAGGGTCGTATCGGTACGCCCACGTTTCATCACCCGTAATAATGTGGCCCAAAGCTTTACTTTGCTTCTCCAAAAGGTCTTGGCAAACTTTGACTCTCCTTGCTGTTGTTCATCAGTGAGCTCCTTCGGGATCACTTTTGCACACACCTTTCTCATACCAAGCTTTTCAGTTAAGGTTTTCTTAACTCTTTATCAATGTTTCGTTGGTCTGCTATGCTTCTCACTGTCAGCCGACAATTTTGACGCACAATTTGATAAATTTTTCCAATGTTTTCATCAGTTTTGCTCTTTACTGGCCAACCTGACCTCATCAGTGATGCTTTCTCTGCCCGCAGAACAATGTTTTATCTATTTTTATGCTGCCATTTTCTTCATGGCGTTATTCCCATAAACTTGGACTAACATGTCCCTGATTTCACTTCTACTCTTGCCAAGTATAACAAGTAATTTCATGCTTGTTCATTGCTTTAATTCAAGCTTAGACATTCTCAAGATGGCACACAAAAACCCGCAACAACAATAGCGAACACCACTCAGCAAGAGGCCGCCACACGTCAACACGAACACAGCTGTGAGACGCTGATACACCAGGCAAGGTTAGGAAACCTCACCGAGTTGTGTGTACAGTGCTGCCAATGTAAGCGCACGGTGGCAGGTTCATGAACTTAATTGTCAGACCGCATACGTCAAATGCGTGAGGGCTGTCCGGAAAAAAAAATCCAACCATTGTCAATATAATGAGAATGGGTACGTGGCTGGATACTTTCTAGACAGCCCTCAAATACATATTCTTTACTTTTGTAAATATGGGTTTTCTCTTTCCCACACATAAAACAAGATTCACTCATCAAATTTACTCAAATCTTACTTTTTGTCTCATTCCTGCTCCCCCCTCTTTTTTTTGTAGCAGATCTTACCCTTTGAGTCAATTATTTTTCTTCTTTCCTGACTCCTAAGGCCTTTCCTAATATGGTCCTGCCTGTCCTTGTCCTGTCTGCGGGCCTCGTGCTTCATCTTCTTGGTGTCAGCGGCTCCGTGAGCTCCCCAACCCCACATTTCCCGCAGGAATGCTCATCTCCTGGTCCAGGGATCCCCTGTCTTCTCACCCAGGCCTCCACTCAAGCTCTGCCTCTTCCAGGCAGTCCTGATCTCAGCAGAACTGAGCGGGTATCTCCTGCTAAATATGTCCCCTCACAGCTCACTCGTTTCTCTCACGGGGCACACACACACGGCTATGATTTTCAAAACTATTTTCTGTCTTCTCCACTGCATTTAAGTTCGAAGCTCAATTTTCTCAATGTTCTCATGCTCTCAAAATATAGGCTCAGAGTGGGTACTTGATATGCGTTTGAATAGTGAAAGAATAAAAAACTGTTAAAAAGTGTTATTACTACGGTTATTTCACGCTTACTTTTTATTGACCAGCGTGTTCAGGGACATATTTGAGAACACATAGAAGGCAGGTATTTACTTCTGTTTCCATTTAACTTTCATTATTTCAGCAAATCCTTTATTGCACGCCCATTATGCACTACAGCTTTTTCATTGACTCACAGTGTATCCTGGTATCTTTTTGAGTTGTGTTTTATAGCCACATTAAGACAAATAGTCTCTATTTCATAGACGAGAAATATAAAGCAAATCATTTGTATTTAACCAACGTCCTCAACCAGGAACTAGTAGAGTCAAAAATAGGTCACAACCTATTTCAGCTTACTTTTATAATTCTTTTTCTTTCGATGATCCTATTTAGGGGTCTTAATACTTGACTTGATGGATTAAAATCAGAGTGACCAATAGCCCAGCGCTGCAATCTTCTTCCGGCTCCCTTGACTGCCGATTGCATTGGCTGCTGAACCAGTGCCGGCTGTTCCTAGTGTGTGTTTGTATCTACAGCTGTATCTATCACCTCCTTTACGGTTTCAGTCCTTGAAGAGTAGAAATCTTTATCCCCATTTTAATAGGGAGGACACTGAGACCCTAAGACGTTAGGTCGTAACCGCAGACCACCTAGGCTGGGGGGAGAGGCAGAGCGAGAGGTCCGCTCTAGATCTGCTTTGCCCCAAAGCCGGGGGTGCCATGCCCCTATTCAGCCATTCATTCCCAAGGGCACAGGCAGCCTGGTGTCTGCTCCACACAGCAGGGGCCACCACACGCCCTCACGTTAAGTGGCGGCTCCTGCAAATCGGAGGCCGCGAGCAGTGGGGATCCTCAGCGTGTCTGGTTTCGATGGGATCAGAGCAAGGAGAGGGCAGAGGGGCCCACGGCACATGCTGATGGAGGGTCGCCCGGGGCTGCGGACCTCAGTATTTATTCTGCTGCGTCTCTGGTTGGCTCGGGATCGGTCAGGAATGAGGTATTGTGGTTTCGACTCCAAGATGTACCTGGATGACTGATGTTACTCCTCGATGGTTAATATCTCTCCCACGGAGGCAGCTTTTTTATTTATTTAAAAAAATTTTTTTAATGGGTTGTGGCTTTCTCTTTTTCCGAAGCAGCTCCACACGGAGTGAAGCAGGAGATATCTGTCCCTCACTAATGGGGAAGCTTCCACCAGAGACGGATGGATGGAGCTGACAGCTCTCAGGGTCTCCGTGTCCCATCTGTCTTCAGACTCCGGGGTGGCTGCCGAGGGAGACCCACATGATCGGGGGTGACTTTCCCAGATGGAAGGGACGTCACCATGCCTGATGGTGGCAAGTTACTTACCTGCAGCAGGACACAGCAGGAGGACCTTTCTGTAGAAGGTAAGGACGCTGCCCTGGGGACAGACACTCGCCTGTCTCAGGGACACGCCCCCTGACCCCACTTTTGAAGCACCTCCAAGGCCATTTGCCCCATTTGCTCCACCTGCTTCTAAGAAAAAACGATTCGCTCATCCTTCTCCAAAGAGCGTCTTCACCAAGGTAGCGTTTTATCCAGGGGCACCCTGAGCACTAATCCTACAGTAACGAATGATTCAGGGGGAAGCCGGGATGGCTCAGTGGGTTAAGCACTCACTTTGCTGCCCCGGGGACCGAGGATCGAATCCCGGCCCCGGCCCGTATGGACCCATATGCTGAGCTGGGGAGTTCCCCCAGTTCCGTTCTCACCGGGGTGAGACCCCAGCCCAGTCCCTGCCCTGTGCAGCCCCGCGCCCACCTGTGGAATGAAACTATGTGGAAAAACCAATGATGTGCAACTATGGAGACTGTTCTGGGATGGGCCCTCTCCCTTCTCTCTGTCTCTGTATCTCTCTCTCCCTCTGTGTCAAAAACAATAAAAATAAATCTTTAAAAAAAAAAGATAGATTCAGGTGAGTGGTGAGGATATAAAGGCATTGAGGCATAAGGTTCATGACTTAATTAACAGTAAACCTGGGACTAGAGTTCACAGGCCCAGACCTAGAGCCAGGAGGTGAAAATGTGGACACCTCCCCCACACTTGGCTGCTCCTTAAACTGCAGCTGCTCCCTGGCTGTGCAACACAGAACGCGCTTATCTATGACCCCGTCACGATGCTCACGGGCCGGGCACCGCACGCTCCTCTATGACCCCGTCACGATGCTCACGGACCGGGCACTGCACGCTCCTCTATGACCCTGTCACGATGCTCACGGACCGGGCACCGCACGCTGCCAGCTAAGAAAGGCCGGCCTCTTGGTCCACGGGGAGAGAGCGCCGCTTGTGCTGAGCAGGGAGGAAGCGGAGGGCTGGCTGCAGGACACAGGTTCCTACCCTCACATGCGGTTTTTCAGCATTGATTTCCACACCCTTTGCATTCTGAGCAACTTCTGACACCAGAAGAGGTCGGCTGTGACAGGGGTGTCTTGGAAGAAGTCAGGGTTTCAGCGGCATTGCGGGAGGAGCTCGCCCATGGGACCTGGGCCGAATCGTGGCCACTGAACCCACATGGACGTGAGTGGAGGGGTTTGCTCTAGATAACCACTTGCATTGCTTTAATACAGGGGTCCCCAAACTACAGCCCACGGGTCAGATGCGGCCCATGAGGCCCTCTCATTCGGCCCGTGGGAGACCTTTTTATCTGAATAAAATAATATTAAATAAATAATTAAAAACAACATCTATGTTTTGATTCTTTTTTCTTTGGACCTCGAGTGTGTCGTCGGCCCCCAAACTGCTGTTTGATAGTTAATGCGGCCCGTGGGCTGACAAGTTTGGAGACCCCTGTTTAATACAATACAGTTCAACGATTTAAAAACAAATGTTCTTGTAGCAGTTGCTGTCGCTGGCTGTTAAGAAAGCGGAGCCCTGTTTCCTGAGGTTCTGAGCCAATGGTCCTCGCCTGCCCACGCCTGTTGGACAAAGAGAATTTGGGGGTAAAAATACCTGCAGTTGGGGAAAGCAGTGGGAAAGTTAACAAAGACAGATTACTTCAAGGCTAGCAGGCATTTTTCAAATGTTCTTTTTCTTTCTTCTTTTTTTTTCTGCTCCAGTTTCTCTTTTGCCATTGCATTAATTAGGAATTTACGTAAATGACATAAGTGCCCCAATTTTTTATATCTGCCAGGAGCACAATTAGGCCATTAGAAGTAACAAATGGTCCGGACTCATGTTGCCTGTTGAAAATCTTCAAGCTACATTATTTCTGACAAGAAAGAAACAAATAGTAGTTGTTTTGGCCAATTTCTGCCGTCAGCAGCGTCAGCTTCCAGATGCCGCGGAGCCGGGCGCTCTGTGCTGTCACGCCTCATTACCGTGGGCGGCCTCTTGCGGGCACCCAGTCCTCTAGGTAAACAGTTATTTACATGAACTGCGACATTTTTCTTTGGTGACACTTTCTAATTGTTCAGGCAACCCAGGGTGATCTATTAAACACTTGGAGAAAGGCTTCACCTGTGAAACAAATTACTTTAAATTAACTATCCTTTCAAAAGAAAGGCAAAATTTCAGGATGGACAAATGATCCCCTTCTTGGGCACATATGGTGTGTGTTCTCAACACGTCCCCACTGGTCCCCACTCCCGAGAACAATGCTCCGTGATGGAGTGGGAGCCTTGCTGGCTGGTTCGGGTCCTCCCGGTGCCAGCATGTGCCCGCCGCGCTCCTGGGAGGTTGCCCCTCAGCCTTCCAGCCTCTCTGTCATCTCGCCTTTGCTCCGGGCGTTTAACTCTTTCCAAGGCAAATAGGGGTCCGAGGCTCTCCTGGCAAAAACCTTCCATTCTCCGCTGCCCTTTACATGTGAGCTCTGGGGACTGAAATGAGCACTGAGCATCCATTAGCCACACCCTCAGCCCTGGGCAGGGACAGCGCAGGGTAGGGTGACATTAATTGCCAGCATGTCATTTGGGCGATGGTCCCTCTGCTTAGGGTCTTGGGTTTGATGCATGGAGAGTTGCATATTCAAAGTCAAGGTCAAGTCCCTATTGTGCTGGGCTGGATAGTGTCCCCCCAGCACAGAATGTGCTCCCTGGAACCTCCAAATCTGACCTGATTTGGGAACAGTGTCGTTTCTGATGTAAGTAGTTAAGAGGAGTTCCTCATGCAGCCGAGTGAGCTCTTCATCCCATGTGGCGGATGCGTGGCACAGGGAGACACGGGGGAAACGCCCGGAGAAGACGCCACAGACACGGGAGCGATGTGTCTGCGAGGCCAGGGACCCCAAGGCCGGCCAGCGGCTGGGAGAGAGGCCCGAACCCCCACCGGGCCTCAGACTTCTGACCTCCAGACTGTGAGCAAGTCGATTCCTGTTGCTTTGAGGCACTCGGTTTGTGTTCCTTTGGGAGGGCACCCCCTCCCCGCCCCCCCAAGGCAGCCAACACGCCTCCTTTAACCTGCAGGCAGGACACACGCGGGCAGCTGCCAATCCAGGAAGACAAGGGTGGCTTCCAGTGGAGTTTTGGTGCTTCCACATCCATCCTTCCCCAGCCTGTTGGATGTCACCCTTTCACGTCCTTCTGTGTAGCATCATTTCAATGGATTAAAAAAAAAAAAAAGTCCTAGACAGAGCAAGCCTTTAAAACATGCACGTCTACTTCTAGGGAAGTAAAGTGGACTCTCGTCACGGCTGGGGCAAGTCCATGAGCGCCTGCTGGGGCTCCTCTGGGAGAAATAGAGGGGCCGTGGGCATGGATGATGGGGACACGTGTCTAGAGGTGGGATCTGAGACCGGGCATGAGTGCTTTCACCCCCTGTCACATCCAGCCGCTCGTGAGCTGCTTCTGCGTGCTCACCGGGCTCCCGGGAGCACCAGGGTGACACCTGCTATGGGGTGAATGATAAGGAGGAGCTCCTAACAACCCAAAAGGCATGCTGACAGCTTAACCCCCAGCATTTCAGTGTGACCTTATTTAGAAGTAGGGTCTTTGCAGAAATGAGGGAGAAGGAGAAGCAGAAGCAGGAGGGGGAGGAGAGGGGGAGGGGGAGGGGAGGGGGGCACCGAGAGGAGTCAAGCTCAGGGCAGAGGGAGTGAACAGCACAGGAGTTCAGGGTGCTGCTCCTAATGCTGAGCCTGTGTTTTGTCTGCAGTCTTCCGTTCACTATTTTCAAGTTGGCTGCAGGTAACCAAAGAACGAAAGTGAGAGAAAAAAGAAAGTGAAACCGGAATAAGGGGGAATAACTATATTAGAATATTAGACACTCTGATGAATGAATAAAGTCAATTGCAGATTCTTTGAAAAGAGAATAAAAAGACATCCTCTAGTTAGTATGATCAAAATAAAATATAAAAAACAAATGACTTTCCCAATGCACACGGTTGGGTTGAGCGAACATACATGTAAGATTCAGAGATTATAAGAAACACGTCTGAATACCTTTGATTCCAGAAAGGGTTTCTGGGAAAATGTATACAATTAACATGGACCAGCGCGTAAGAGACAGGAAATCCAGGCGGGCCATTCCACCGTGGGAAACTGAAAACAAAACCTAACTACCTACCTTCTGCCCCTTGAATTCAGCAGTGAGCAATGACTTAGAGCATGGTTTCCACTGCCTTCCTTCGTTCAAGCTACGCTTAATTTCTACTCTGCATACACTATTTCTGGGCACAGAAAAGAAAGAAATCTTTTCAGTTCATTTAGTAAAACTGGAATATTCTTGACATTAAAACTTGATAAACATATATAAAGAAACCTACACATCAACTTTACCTACGAAAGAGATGTGAACGTCCTACAGTATCATCGAGCTGAAAGGACCAGTATTCTCAAAACTAGAAGGACTAGTACTCGCTGAGCGTGTACCCGTGTCACGCTTGTGCACACTCTTCTCATTACTCCCCAGTGACAGCCGTTGAGGAAGAGGAGGGTCTGACGACGTGACCAGATCCAGTAAGTTGCTTGTTGTCATGTGACCAGGAAGCGGTAACAGAGACAAGGTTTGAACCTACGTTTTTCTGAATTCAGATTCCACACTGTTGAGAATGACACGTTGTGACTTCTTTATACTATTCATTTTCCACAAGAGTGACTCATCATGAAGAACTCTGTATCTATGCCGTTTGGAGGACATGGGGGAAAAAGCACATCTCATGAGATGCAGACAAGTTATTTGATAAAATTGAACAGTTGTTCTTCGTAATGACAAGTCGAAAAGGAGTTTTCTTTAACAGGGAAGCAGGAATAGGTCTAAGCTCATCAGTTCTCTGCCTCCCAGGATTCATTAGCTCGGCCTGCTCTGAGGTCAGGACCAGCGTCTGATGACCACTATGAAGCCTATTGGAAAAGGCCACTTCCCAACTTTCATTTAAAAGAAATAGAAGAAAAGGAGACACACAATTACAGGAGTGAAGGGGATACAATTAGCACTCTTTCCAGTTGATGTAACCATTCTTGGAACTTAAAAGAATCAACTGAAAACATATTAGAGCTATGAGGACAATTTAAGCTAATATTTAACTATCTTAAGTAAAACTTAGTTTTTAATTAATGTGCATAAATGAGTAGACTTTTTAACACAAAGCAACTGAAAACATATAAAACATATGTTCCAGCAAAGAGGAATTATTTACAATAGCTACAGAAATATTAAATGGTCTGAGTAACATTACAAAATGTCCTGGAAAAGTATTAAAAATTATAAAACTTTGCCAAGGGACAAAAACATGATTTAAATGAATATAAAGAATAATGTTCCTGTGTGAGAAGATTTAGTAGTGCAGATGTCAGCTTTCGCCTAATTCATCTACAAATTCAATGACTATCCAGTTCTAGTCCCCATGGGATTCAGGGTGGAACTTAACAAAATATTGTTGAAGTTCATCTGGAAAAATAAATGGCTGAGAAGAGCCAAGGAAATTTTGAAAAATAAGAATAATGAGAGAGGACATGACCTCCTAGATATTAAAATACTAGAGTGATTAGAACAATGTGCTCTTGGTACAGGAACAAATGAATCAATAGAACAGAACAGAAATTTCAGAAAGAGACATAAATAATTTAGATATAACAAAAATGACACCGTAGAGTAGGAGAAAAGAATTATTCAGTAAATACTTTGGGGGCAACTAGTTAAGCATTTGGAAAAAGAAAAGTTAGATTTCTACTTTATAATTAGACTAAAAATAAACACCAGAAAGATTGATATTTTAAGCTTAGGGATGAATCTATAATTAGTACCAGGAAAAAAATAATCTATGTAAAAGTTTACGCTATCTTTCTGTAAATGTGCCATTGAATGTGGGAGCCAGGAAAGAAAAGTAGATGGATTTAAATTGATAAAAATGTGCTTTCAGGTTAAAAAACACTACAATGCAAACAAATTATGAAGAAATTTTGCAACTTATAGTTCAAGTGTTAACATCTCTGCGATATAAAGAATTCTTTAAATCACTGAGAAAAATATAAACCAGAAATCCCCACTCTTAACAATTTATCATTTACTCACAACTCTCTCTCTCTCTCTCTTTCTCTCTCTCATACACACACACACACACACACACACACACACACACACACACGCGCGCGTACACCCTTGTTTTTATTTAGGTGCTGTTAAAATAAAACCCACATGCAGTCAGGAAAAATGATATAGTTTGTAATTATTTGGGAAAACCTCTAATCTGTGCTATTAAATGAGTGTAAGGTAAAGACTGTGTGAGTTTGTGTGTGTCTCATGTAGGTATACGTGTGAGAATGTGTGTAGGGTACACACGGTAGGAATCAAAAAGCACTATTTTCAGTGACTATTTTTGAGGAGAGTAACCAGGGGTGGCGAGAGGGATAGAAGGACTTGAATTTTCTAGTCTAGCACATGCATTGATTTTAAAAAGAGATTTCAGTAGACATTACTAGAGAGAGATTAGGGACAATTTAGTTTTCTTTATGCTTCTCCATGGTTGAAAAACTAAAAACAAAAACCAAAAAACAAAAAACCCAATATTAAGTTAAAATACAATTGTAGGGAAAATGCAGAAGGTTTAAAAAGCTAATTATTAACAGAGAAGAACTATAGATGACCAATAGGCATAAAACCTCTAAACTTGACTTGCCATGAAATGCAAATAAAATCAAACATTGTTTTACGTATAAAGTTGCATATACCATTTTCACATCTAGAAAAGGTTTTAATGGTCATATCTGATGTGGGGGAGGTGTTGGTGAAAATCACAGCCAAAGGGACGGTGTATGGTGTGGCCTGTCTTGGTTAGACATCTCGCAGGATTTTACATTCTCCTGTAAGTTTTATCCTGTGGACATAATTTTAGGTGTTGATTGTGAGTGATGTATATATATCTTTTCCCGCCTTCGATTTGCTCATTCTTACATCCCTGCTCTCTAGATTCTGGGACAAGTCCCAGAGAACGCAGGGCGCCATTGAGACTTTAATTTAACAAATGGGGAGCGTGCAGTGCTGGGGGCGCGCATGGGAGGGGCAGGGAGCAGGGAGAGCTCGCCTGGCTTCCGCAGACAGTGAGGCTTGGAGGGTTTGGCTGGGGAGACACGCTCCGAGCATCTCCCCAGCCCCTGTCCACCTGCCTTGAATGTCCTCTGATTCTGTGCTTTGCAAATGCTACAGAGCAGTGGATCTCGTCTGGAACAGGTGCCACCATCTATGGGGTCTGGGGTCTGGGTCTTGTAACCCTGCCCTGGGTCAGGCCCCGGGAGAGGTCAGATACCAGACGAGAGCCAACCCCACGTGAGGACAGTCATGAGACGCGGCCATTGTCCAGGCCACTGAATGCCATCTCATCACCTCCCGATTTCTTTGAAAGGCAGCTGAGGTCTGGCCAGATGGATGGGAAACGCTTCGCAAAGAGAGCGGGCTCACACCCCAGCTCCTGAGCACAGTGCCTGGCACCTGCAGGTGCCCAACAGGCATCCTTTGGATGTGGACGCAAGGCGCTTACCAACGTGGCCCGGGCCGGCCCCACAGCACCCGCTTGCTCTGGGCCAGGCGCCTTCGTTCCTGGCCCGGGTGGATGGTGCTCCGTAGCGAGCCCGGGGCCTCCCTCACAGCAGCTCGGTCCCTGCTGGAGGCTTTTCTCCCTCTGCTGTGAGAACTCTTCCTCCACGTGGGGGCCCCGTCTGTGGGAACCGCTCCCCTCGCGCTCCCTGCGAGCGTCCGTGAGCTGGCGCTCCATCTTATTGTCAGCTTTCGGTCCCTGACGGATGGCTGCCCAGCGCGCCTCATCACTCCTGGGGCCTCGCGACTTCTGCCCTCATCCCGAGCCCGTCCGGCTTCGCATCTCGTCATGCACCTGTGTCCCGTCCGCCTCCTGTGTTTAAGCACAACTAGACGCACGATGGTGCATCCTGAAATGATGGCCCCGTCCCCAAACACACATCCACACACATGTGCGTGCACGTCGGTGTTCTAGCTGCTCTCACACAGGATTCCGGGACAGTGAAATCAGTGGGCAGACCGTGAGTCTTCTGCATTAGAGGCCGCGTGAGGGTCACCGCGGGTGGGGGGTCTCCAGGCTCGCCTGGCGCTTGGTGGCTAGTCAGCACGGGTCCCCGTTAGGAAAGCAGGTGCATTTCCCTGTCTTCATCCCAAGAACATAGAATTCCAGCAGCGTTGTAACCTCTTAGAGGGGCTCTAAGCAGGGCGTGTGGGAGGCGGAGGCCGTACGTCTGGGAGCTGATCTCTGCTGTCTAGCCTTCTCCCGATGCAGAGCTAAGCCCGGTTTCTGTTTTGTTGTTATTAATAATTTCTCGCTATGTGCGACGTCCGCGTTGAGTACTTAATCTTGTTAAGCAACAAAATATTTATAACCGGTAAACTTATTTCCTAGGTAATTGCATCCTACTTTTCTCTTAAAAAAACGTATTTTATGCCTGTTTGGGAAATAATTAAAAACATCATTTTCATTTCCATCTTTTGGGGTTTAAAACTGTATTTAATCATGCCGTGTATTTTTTTTTTATGATTTTGTTCTTGCACTCTAGGAAACGCGCCGTGGTTCTTAGCTCCTCTTCGTACTTGCAATAACATATTATTTGGCCATGAATCACTTTAATGGATTGAAACATAAGCATGCGAATTGAAAAATAGATACATTAGTCAAATCAATAAATAAATATGAAAATATATTTCCACAATGAAAAACCATCTTGGCTACCGTGTCCTCCAACTTGGACAGAGAGCTGAAATATATGGCTGTAAAATATAGCTCGCCCATGTCACCTCGCCCGTTGCCTGCAGCTGAAACGGAATTCTGAGCACTGGCTAAGTAGTATTTCATCAACAAAATCATAAAACAGAGACATTAAAATGAAGGGATGATGGAGTGCCTGTAGCACGTTTGTAAAATCACCCTTCAGTCTGAGGCTGGAGTAGGTTAGCATTAGACGTTGTGTCCCTTTCCTATAAATTTGCTTACAAATGGCGTGCCTTCACAAGCCGTGCGACCAGCCCGGCCCTGTGGCCCCTCTATTCCCACTATTGTCGCTAAGCAAACTGCACTTGCACGTGACGGTGTCGCTGGGGCTGAAATACATAATTCATCTCCGGTCTAGAAAAGTACAGCCCTTACAATCTTCACCCGGAGTATTTATCTTCGTTAATTACTGACTCAACACGGGTCCTTGTAGCTATTCAAAAGCCGGCGACCCGGTCTACGTGCTTCTTCGCGTGGGCCGCCTTCATTGGATGAAATCCCCTATTAGTCATAATCAATGTTCAATCTCTAATTTCATAAGATAATAAAATGGGCTGCAAGGATTATTAGTAGTTACATTGTGTAACTTATCAGTTATTTGTCAGATGAATGTCGGAATATAATTAACATACATTATTTTATGAATACAACTGAGAAATAAGGGTTTTTAAGTGACTTGCCTTTCTCGGAAACTAGGTACCTGATACGGTAAGGAGGTCTGTATTTGCATTTACTCACACACCCGCCCAATTTTTTTTTTTTTTTTCTGTTGCACACAGCATTACTTAATATCGGCAAATTGCTGCAATTTGATGATGTTTGGACACATTGATGAGACCAAGCAGCATCAATGAAAATGTGTAGGTCCTACTGGATGGAAGAGATGGGATAGGATGGTTGTGAAATTTGGTAGGAGAACTCTGGCCTTAGGGTAGGATGTTGTTCTGAAGTTCTGGCCCTCCACCCCACCCCCCTTTTCAGTCGTCCCTCCATAAACTGTCACCAGGGGCTTGGCACCGGAACCCCCTCAAGGAGAGAGGGACAGCCTCTGCAGTGCCACCTCTGCTGCCCCCTTCCCTGGCGCCCTCCCGCCTGGCCCCGGGTCCTGGGGAGTGAGTCTATGTGAGCGTAGGGGTGAGCGAAGCCTTTTGCATCTTACTGCTCTCTGGTTTCCAGCAGTTGTTCTGCGCTCCTGGCCCATCCAAACTGCCACACCCGGCCAGCCGGGGGACCCAGCAGGACCCCTGACTCAGATTCCTCGCTCCCCCTTGTGAGACAAGGGCTGTGACGTCCCCTGCTGGGCCCAGGAGCTGGGCTCTGAGGACTGCTGAAATGTCAATGGGGGCATAAGGCGTGCACATGACCATTTAGAAAAATGCCAGTAAAAGCCACCGCGACTCAGGTACGGACCACCCTGTGCCCGCGAGCGAGGCCGGGCTTGAGCTCAGAGCTGCCTCTGGGTCAACACTGGGCTTCGTTTCTTACAGCCACCTCAACGCCCAGCTGCCATGACGGTTCCCAATAAAGGCGATTTAATTGTTAATGCTGTCAATTGTTTATTGTGCCGAAGCCGTGTGCTTGTGAGAGGAACTCTTAGGGTCATTCCTTATACAAAGCACCTTCCATTTCCAACGAACCCGGCTTCCAGCTCCGGCTGTATTTCTTCCGTCCATGTCTTCCTTCTCTGAGTGTGAAAACTTTATTGCTCATTATCTGCTGGGCTGTGATGAAGTGACGGATGATTTATTGGGAGCCAAAAACCGGCTGCAGCGGCGAACGTTTTCATCCTTTTGTGCTGCCATTCTGCCTGCCTTCACCTCTCACCGCCCGGGCAGCAAATAAAGGAAATGTGCTGCTGGGGGCCCGGCCCGCGCCCCCATAAAGGCCCCCGTTTCAGACCGCACTCTGCTCCTAATGTGATTCAATTCCCCTTTGTTGCTTAAAAATTCAATTTGTTTAATTGAAGCTGGTTGACAGTAAAATCTGAATTCCATGCATTTTAACCATTCATATTAAATTTCCCTCTGTACAGTGCTTTTATTAATGTGCTTTACAGGCGGACGCTTAATTTAAATTTGGTGACCTAACACGCTTCATAAAAAGATCTCAATTCTTGTTTTTTTTAATTTTTCCCCTCAAACCTAAATTAAGACGGAGCAGTGAAAAGCTGTGTGTGCTACAGTCATGAGTTCTGTATGGAGTGTAATGAGTGAAGCCAAGGAAAATGCCGAGGTCCGGGCTCAGGGAGCACACAGGTGTACACGTGTGTGTTTTATATGTGCATTTTCGTATTTTACTAGATGACATAATATTGTAACAGAAACGAAAGTCTACATGAGCTGCCCTTTACAGGTAAAATAAGCGAGTCTCTATCTCCCGTTGAAATGGAAGGCGAGGCATTGTGTAATGGATTCTACTTTGTCTGCTTTTTACAGGGTTACACATTTATTGACATTTAAATAGCTGAACATCTTTTCCTTCAGGATTAATACGATGCCCAGAAACCAATGTCAGATTTTTAAGGTTTGCTAAGCTTTAATCTGTAAAATTTAATAGCGATATCCGAGTCATTATGTTGTATGTAGAATGCCGTGCGAGTTTGCAAACACTTTTAAGCAATGAATTATGTTCCAGGAATGGGTTGGCTGTGTATCATTATGTCCAGGTAAATGCCAGAATGATGACATAATTGGTAGTTGGGAGTAAAATACAACCCGTGTAAAATGTTACTAAGGTAAATGTGGGAGGCCTGTAATTCATTATACATAAACATGACTTCTGGGTATGTATCATCGTATGAAATACAGGCTGCCTGGATGTCACCAGGCACCGTGGTTCTCTTGCCTGTGTTACTCCGTTCAGCTTTGTGACCATATCCTCTTCCCAAACTGCTAATTCCTTTCGATCCTACCTTTTGCCCAGGGTGCCCCGGGGAATTTTAATTTTAAATCTCTTTTCATGCACCGGAGACTAAAGTATTCTGAAAATGCTAAATCCTCAATGCTGGCCTTAATAAGAATGATGGTCCACCAAGTTCAGACAGTGACAAATTTATGGCTCCGGAGTAAAGGTCAGCTGGCTGGTTCAGGCAGTAACGGCCCGTCTCACAGCGGCCGGCACTTGCAGGAGAGACGCGTTGGCACGAGGGCGCCGGCTCGCCCCTGCTGAAGACCAACAGGCATAGTCTGGAAGCCCGCTTCCTACCTGTGCGACACGCAGGCCTCTCTTCGCCCTAGGCGACTGTTTAACTTTTCACCTGCTTGTTCACACAGCGGACGTGCGTAACGGCACAGATGGAAGCGGGGCTGGCAGCATTTATTTTCTGCCGTTGCCTGTAAGACACATCACTTATGTGACCAGGCGCGGGCCGCCGTCCCCTCCTCAGAAGTCATTTTCTCCAAATGGCCACTTTCGCTTTCAATTCATCCCGCTTCAGGTCGTCTGGGCCTCCCTACCTGGGGAGGAGGGAGAGTCGCCATCACAATGCCTGTGCAAAGGGCGTCTGCTGGGCTGTTCTTCTGGGGCGTGAGAGATTTTGGGGGGCCCTCCTGCTCGCCCGCTGCTGAGCGAATAGGTGGAAGAGATGGAAGCCGGGAGCCGTCCAGAACTGGCTTCCGATTTCGGTCCTCCCCGCGAGCGGGACCCCGGGAGCTCGCGTAGAACCGGCGTGCGCCGCCCTCCGAAGCACTCTCACCTCTTGTTCACCTGTTATGGTCTCTGCCCCACCTCTCCGCCCGAGACACCAGCTGAGGGACCAAGCTGTGTTTTGCTTGTGTTAACTCCATGTTGTAGCCGAGTTTTCTTCTCACAGCAGAGGTGTGGTGAGTTGTCCACAATTTTGTTTCGGATTAGTCAGAAGTCTACATTAAGGTAAAGGGGTTCAAACAGGCAAAAGAGTCAACTGGCAAAGCCATTGTCAAAATCTAATGTGATTTCCATATGGTCGACTCCACTTATTTGGACAAGACCCGGTATACGATGTCTCAGTGGTGGACTGTCCGAGCTGGCTGAGCGACCATGCCCTGCAGGTGGGGACCCAGCGACAGAGCCGAGAAGTGGGAGCTGGTGGTAATTGGGGAGCAGAGGAGGGCGGTGTGAGCCGAGCCTTGAACAATGAGAGACATTAGCATCGGCAAAGCCTGGGTAAGAGACTTCCCAGTCTGAGCATCTCACGGGTTAGGAATGACCTCGTTTGGTCATTTGGTGTCAGTAGCACGGAACGAGTCTTCCTACATACGAAGGTCCCCACCCGCCTCCTACTCTGACGTCACTTTGCGTTTGGGAGCACACACCGGGGAGCCAGTGAGACTCAGGTTTAAGTTCCAGCTCTGTGATTTCCTGGCCATGCGTCCTAGTGACCGGGCAACATTTTCCTCTTCTGAGAAAGGAGACACAAACACAAGACCCACTTCCTGGGGGCTGAGTGAGGGCCGAAGGACATAATGGGGCTTGTGGCTTAGCTGGCCTCGTGAGCGCCTTGCTCCCTGAAGAGCTACCTGTCACCACACTCTGTGGGTGACTGTCCCTCTGTCGAGCGCCAATGGGCACTGTTTTACCCAGGACCCTGGGTCCGCAGTGAGTGTGTGAGAACTGGCTTGCGCACAAGGCTGGAGCCAGAGCCTGGAGAATAATCCTCTCTCCTCTTTATTTTTCAACCTCCATTATTTTGTTCTCTAACATGACAGACGTTTTTCAGAATGAAGTAAAGCCATGATGAGATTAGTCTTCATCTGCCATCCACCAGCTCCTCTCCCACCTGGTTTTAATGTGGCAGATTATGCCCTGAGTGTTTACATTTGCTGTATCTGTGCAGACTTTTACGTGTGTCCCTGGACTGATCCGCATGACACAGCTGCTCCCTTGATGTAAACGATGAGACAAATCGTGACCGGATGCTCCTTCTAACCCGCTCTTCCTGTCCGCTGCCCGACTTGGAAACTGCCCGTGGTTAGAGTTGTGCCTAATTGCCGTGCTTTCTTTTCTGAAACCTCTCCGTTGTCACAGTTTAACATTCCAGATCCGGGAATTTGATGCCGATCACCAAACCTCTGCCTGTGGTCTTCGATCGCTTTCTGATGGGCTGAGGTGTGCCTTCCGGTTGTTTCTGTGAGCAGGACTTACAGATACATGTTTCTTGGGATTTTGAAAGTTTGTGTCTTTTAACATTTGAATTACAGTTGGGTCAGGTACAAAATTCAGGGGGTAATGCTTGATTTCCCTGAGGAATTTGTAAGTGGGTGGCTCTGAGAGCAGACCCGCCTTCTCCTGGGTCCCCTTTGTCCCTTGGAAGATCGATAACTTTACTAGCATGGGCCTCAGCATCGATCACTTTATGTCATCATTCTCAGGCCACAGTGTCCTCTTTCCATAGGTAGATGCACGTGGTCTTGTATTTCTGGAAAGTTTTCTTGAATTATATCTCAAAGTTTTTCTTTCCTTTCTGTTCCAGGTTTTCAGCTTCCTGTGCATGTTTGCTGGGCACCTCTTTTCCGTCTTACCTGCCTGTCACCACCCTGCTCCTCTCTCACACGTCTCTACTTACCTCTGCTTTATTGGCCCCGTTTCTCAGTTCTGTCTTCCACCGGCCCCACTGTGTTGTCACTTCTGTTGTGTTCTTGCTAAGGTGCCCTTCATTTCTGGGATGATTTTAGATTTTCACCCACTTCCGTTTTTGTCTCTTCTTCTACCGATGCCTCTCTCTATTTTCTGAACTCATATAGCTCTGCTCTGAGTTTTTGTATTAAAGGAGTAATTATTTCATGAGATGTCAAAAATGTACGCGGCTTGCCTGGTAACAGTTCTCATCTGCTCCACGGAAACTCCTTCTAGAAAGTTCTTTTTTTACCACTTGTTTTCCTGTTCATTTCCCCCCCTTTCCTGTAGTATTGTAAATGTATTCTGTGCCGATTCATTTTTAAAAATTATTACTCATCTCAGAATGAGGTGAATGATTCACAGACCAGCCTTTTGAAGAACTGTAACGTTGCCAGGGGCCAGGCCAGTGTTCCCGGAGAGCCGGCGTTGCCTCGATGACCAGGGATGTTCCAAAGGCCGGCCATGGTTCTGTGTTTGCCTCTTCCTGACCGAAGGGTCAGCAACGGCGGGATGGGCTCTGGTTCAGCCTCTTCCCCGCCCTGCCTCCCCAGCAGACGGCTTTCTGCAAGCGCAGCTTGTTTGTGTTTCCTCGTTCAGCCACACGCCGCTTGCTTCGCTGTGGTGCCCAAAGGAGTCGGGCGAGAATTCTCGGCCCGCCGGCATACTCCGACCCGTTGGTTCTGAACCAGGGACCTTAGGTTCGGCTCCTGTTGGCACGTTGTCTACTAGAAAGAACCGTGACCTGAAAGTGTCATGGGTGCTCTGCAGCCACAGACAAAGGTGGCCTCTGCCCTATGTCCCCACTCTACTCTCACTGCACTAGGGACCCCTTCAGATGGGGAGGGTGTGGGGGGACAGAGGACTTCTGGTTTTGATAAGATAGACTTTGCGTGGCTTTGTTGCTCATTTTTGTCATTTCAGAGGACGGCTTCGGTGCAGGCCCAGGTCACCCACTTCCTGTGACTGGCCAGAGTACCTGGTAGAGGCTGCAAAGCAAACCACGGTTGGTCACTGTCTGTGCTAAAAGTGGAGTCTCATGGGAGAGGCCACGCAGTGAATTGAGGACAGCTGCCACCAGCGCGGGATCTGGGGGACCATGACAAGCCAGGACACCCCGAGGCCTGCTGTCACCTGCTGGCTCCTATTAGGCTCAGCAGCTGAGAAAGCCGCATGGGGTGCATGTGTTGGGTGGGGTGGGTCTCAGGGAGTCACTGGAGAGGGAAGATCACCAGGTTCCTGTCGATCCGGGTTTGGTGCAGGGCTGAGCCTGGGGCTACTCAGCAGAACTCTCAGAGCTCGCTGAGGCCGGTCCCCACCTGCCTGGGGCCCACGGACCCTGTTTTCCAAGAAAGCGTGCAGTGCTCGCCTAGAAGGGGCCTCTGGTGTGGGGGGTGATGGGTAGGGCGAGACCCCCAGTGAGCAGACCTTTAAAGCGAGACAGAAAACCATAGCACAGCCCTGTTTCAAATAGCACGCGGGGTCAGCCTAGTTGCACGGGGCTCAATTCAAGGCGTCAGTATATGGACCCTATGTGCTGCTTGAAATGGGACAGATCCATTGTTTTCTGTTGAATTGAAAACAGTAGGTCTGGTCCGAGCTCCCTGGACCAATCAGGTTCAGGTTTGGCCGCGCAGGAGCGGGCTTGACACAGAAGCGATGATGCCCTTCTGCCGGCTGCAGGGAGGAGCATCCCACACAGGGAAAGCGACAACTGCCCTCCAGCCTTTGCCCTGAAACCACACACCTCAGTCTGCCCCCCACATGCCTCCAATGCTCCCCGAGTCACCGTCCCTGCGCCGGAGCCCCCGGTGAGTGCCAGCGAGTGAGGGAGGCTGTGCACGGACCCGTTAAGAGGACGTCTGGTTTCCTGCAGCCTCCGTCCCACCGGGAGGGTCGGAGTCCCCACCGTTTTGCACAGCCCGGTGCTGACCCTCTTCCAGCACCAGTCCTCTGTGCTGGGAGCCTGGTGTGGGGCTGCATCCACGTTTCTCCAGGGGCAAGACATCCCTCCTGATTCTCAACTGCCACATGCGGGTGTGCCCCCCGCCACACACACCAGTCTCAACGTGGCTTCGCCTTTCTCTCCGTAGTTGTGCAACTTCTGTTCAGCTAGACGTCAGATGCTCCGCCAGGTCGAGTGTTCTATAAGGTAGTTGTGGTTCGAATGTGTTCATGGAACGAAGCGGCCACAGTGTTGACCTGCTCCGCCATCGTGGATCTCTCAGAGCTGCATTATTTCAAAGTCCAAGGCCAAAGTTACCTACTGTCTCCGGAAGCTTCCAGGTCGTTGGAATCGGACGCTATTGCTCTCTTCTCGGGGCTTTGGACAGTAGTTTCCCCGACTTGCACCGTGCTTTCTGCTGGTCGATGTGCCCTCCAGTTAGTCTGGTGGCCCAGGAGCACTGCGCCGTGGGCGAGAGCGGGCATGGTTTGTAATCGAGACGATCTGAGTTTGAGTTCAGGTGCTATCAGCTGCTGGCTGTGTCGCTTGCCTATTGTTTAATGTCGAAACCTCACCTTCCTCATTTATCAAGGAGGGTTCTTAACAGGACCCACAGGAGAGACCACACCAGTCTTCTGCAGTTGACTGTGAGCTCAGTCAGGCAGGGGTGGGTCTCTCTTCTGCATTTGTAGCCCCAGCATCTCTCATCATGCCTGGCACATAGTGAGCTCTGGGTAAATATTTGATGGGTAAGTGAATGGATGGGTTTATGAGAGTGCTGTAAGCACTGAACGAGGGAGTTGACTCAACGTGCGTGGCACGTGGCCGGCGTGCACTTGCTGGCTGCTGATATGACTCAGCTGAAGGTGGCTGTGGCTCTGACTCATGAAGGTTGTTGGAGGCTAGAGATTCAGTTTTGTTCATTGCTGTGTTCTCAGCGAGACCCTTCCACGGGGTAAGTGCCTCGAGCCATTGAATATAATGTCATGATTATTGTAGCTGAAGACAGTCCTCAGGCAGAAAACAAAACAGGTGAGCTCTCCTGTGTTTTAGCGCGTATGGCCGTCTGGGTCCATATTGTGACACTGTGAGCCCAGTGGCCATTTAAGAGGTCCATTTTATCGTGCAGTCAAGACAGAGTAGTAGCTTACATTTAATGAGCATTTACTATATGGTAAGCCCCATGCTGATTTTATTGGAACTTATTTAGTTTGTCCTCACAATAACCCGATGCGGGACTGGCTGTGAGTATTCTTGGTGAACGCAGAGCCCACCGAATGTCCTCAAGGTCACACAGTTGGGGCAGGTGGAGCTGTGATGCCCACCCAGCTGGTCCGATGGCAGCATGTGAACAGGCGGGGCTGCCCCTGTGGCACCGTGAAGCCTGTGGCCAGTGGGATGAGTCTTATAATAGCCTCTGCTCTATTGACTTGTCCCCGTTTGCCCAGGACTTTTCCCGCTGTGCACTGGGTCCTGGGAAAACCCGGGCAGATGCTCACCCCAAATACACAAACACCCCTATCTTCCGACTCTGAGGGGCCCTCTACCAGGGCTTTGAGGGGTGCTCTGAGCTTCAGTCCATGTGTGTCTGAAATTCCTGCAATCACCCATCATCAAATTGCCCGATGCCATGCTCAGCCCAGGATGGGGACACGCGAGGACCGCTGGCTGGACCCTGCTGCTCTTACTCACTAGGACACAGCTGAGAGAGCTCTGACCTCTGCTGTCCCCCTCCTGCCTGCCAGGCTGTGTCCCATCACCAGCAGATGAGCCCAGCTCCCTGGCACCTGTCCCGGCACAGGGTGTGTTGTCCCCACGCTGTGTCCTGCCCTTGGCCACACTGGGAGCATGTGACAACGTGACCTTTGTTGCCGAGCAGCAGCTGAATTGCTGCCCGAGCCCTGGCTTTCTGATTCAAGCTATTGCTGAGCCTGATGTGTCTTCCGTTCATCTGAGGAGTCGCTGCTCTCAAGTCTCTAATTCATTACTCGTTAAAGCAGTGGGAAATAAGTCACAGTGTGTACTAAAGGGCGCTCTATAAAACCAAATTAAACATACTTTCGTGCAAGGGAACTCAGCCAGTTGTGCCCAAGAAAACCTGATAATTAGGACGCTAACTTGGTACGATGGTGCAGTCTAGCCCAGAAAGGATGCTTATTATAGCCATGCCAGTCACACAAGCATTTATGAAAACGCTTCAATTACATCGAAATATTTTTGGAGTGTATCAGTTGGCTTGAAAAATCAGTTTGGATTGAAGGTTGGTATTCAGGGTCTCAACCTCTGCCTCAGTATCAATTGTTTCAAAGATTCTTTTTTCTTTCGCATGTTTTCTTCGTTCACATTCTTTTTTCTTTCTCTTCTCCTCCTCCTCTTCCTCCTCCTCCTCCTACTCTCTCTCTTTCTCTCTCGTAAAGTCAGTTTTGCTTTTCCTAATTTTAAATACAAAAAACCGGCGTTGCTAGCGTTTGTTCCTCTGGATTAAAAAACAGCTTTCTTATGCAGCGTCACCGTATCCTGACGTGACCGAATCCACGGGCTCAGAGCCTGGGGCCAGGTGCTGGCACGACCATGTGCTGGTGGAAACCTCTTCCTGGCTTGTGCACGGCCGCTTCTCCCTGCGTCCCCTTGAGAAGAGGGAGGCAGGTGAGGCCCGCAGGACGCCCCGTCTCCACCGGTCTGTACTAGGCCTTCCACAGGACAATGCATTGTTCTGGGGACAACCGTCCTGATGCGTCCTCAGTCTCTATTGATGATAGTTGCAAGGGCTTTTCCTGCTACAGACCCAGGTCCCTCTGGTAGGTTAGACAGTTCATAACTGTTGGTCACAGTAGGAGCCTATTTTAAGAATCCCCGGATGGCAGGGACCCCCGGAGAGCTCTGTGTCCGGGTTCCAGGAGCGGATCGGGGCCAGACGGAAACGCCCCGGCTGGAAGGTGCTCGAAGCCTGCCCTGTTCTGCGTTGTTTCCCCCGCACATGCCTCGGCTTTTGTGATGTGAAGTCAGATGGACCCACACCGCATTTGAACGTAGTTTTCGGGCCTTTCCCTGTGCGTGTTCGTAACGACAGTTTCCGTAAGTGGTGGTGTTGTGAGGCCAGAGGAGAGCAGTGTTACTATCATGAGACGCCGTGCAAATGGCACGGGCACAGGAGTCAGTTGCCGCAGTGCCCTGGGCACTGGATCGAAAGGACCGGTGGTGGCCGATCTCCTGGCGTAACCATGAGAGAGCAGTGACGGGGAAGCATCAGGGCCCCGGAGGACTCACAGGGGCCGTGGAGCGGGGTCGTCGCCACCATGTCCCTTCAGGTCCTCGGGTGACATGGGAGGACGCTGATAAGCAGGCCCAGGGAGAAGGTGCCAGAATCTTCGGGGAGCAGAGCCAGGGCCGGGTGCCGGCTGCCAGGAGGCGGGGGCAGCAGCAGCTCGGCTCCTGGCAGCTTCTTTGTCTTCAGGGAGGACCGCACGTCCGCCCTGAGGGCTGCTGCTCGTACGGCGGTCGTGTCTTCAGTCCTCAGAGTTCCGGCTGTGGGGTGACCTTTGGGTGGTCAGGGGCTGGTTTTCCACTGCTGACTACTCAGGTCCTCTTGTTTCTCGGCTCAGTCACACATTTTTCAGACACAGGCAAGGAAAATAAAAAGGAGGCCACCAGCCCTGTCACTGTGGGTGGGTCTGTGCATAAGCGGGTATGGGAGGCGCTCCATCCTTTGACGACAGAACCTTTGGCGACCACGCTGCCCATTCCTTCAATGGCCGCAGACGTCATTTCCCCCGTGATTCCATAGTCCTAGTGACCACCCAGCAGTGGCCAGAGGCAGGAGGAGAAAGCGGGACCGTTTGCACCCCGGGGCTACAAAAATAGAACGCACTTACTTCCTAGTGCCTTGGGGTGCGCCGAGCCCAGCAACGACGGGATTTCTGCCTCAGCAGACGCAGTGCAAGGCCTGTGTCCCAGGGACACGAATGTGTGAGGGCAGAGAGGGGCCCTCAGGAGCCCTTGACCACGGGAGCTGGTGGGCCACCCAGCTTCCTGAGCCGCCGTGAGGTGGCAGCGGAAATGTCTGCGTTACTCACAGGCTGTCAGCATCCCGGGGTGAGAGCAGAGGGGGGAAATCTGTTCCAGTTACCAGTGACATGTCACCTTTCAGATTCCCCTGCAGCACCGAATCGGAAAAAACAAGATGTGGCCGCGTGCCCCCGCCCCCCAGCGCTCATCCCTAAAACTCGGGGCCCCCACGGGGCGCGCCTCGTGGCTTTGTCTTAACCTGTGCGTCAGGCTGAGCGTAGGGGAGGCCGAGCAATCTCAGTGAACGTTAAAAATTAGTTCAAGGGGAAGCCGGGAGGGCTCAGTGGGTTAGGTGCTCACTTTGCAGCACCGGGGACCAGGGATCGAATCCCGGCCCCGACCGTGCGGAACCATATGCTGAACTGGGAGCTCCCCCAGTTCAGTTCTCTCTCTCTCTGTCTCTCTCTCTCTGTCAAAAAAAAAAAAAAAAAAAAAAAAAAAATTAGTTCAAGACCAATCTGGAGAAAAACCGTCCTTTTCTGCTATTTCCTGTAATGACTCGAAGTCGGAGTGGGAGGCAGAAATCTTTCTCTCGCGCCTCGGACTCCCTGGCTTTGTGAGAAATTCCCCTAATGGGTTCGATTTAGCGTTGTCACCCTTGAAATTAAACTCCGGTGTTTAAAACTTCATTTTTATAAGGAGAACTTGACATTAATAATTTTTATGCCTTTGATTAAATAACTAAAAATACATTATTATTGGGTTAATAATTACTCCAGATATGTTCGGATTTCTGACCATTTCCCTGCATTATTATGGCACAGAAGCAAAATTTCACTCATATATTTGACTTAAATGGCAGTCTTTGGGGATTGGAATCAGAAATTATAAGTTCTACTGCAATTTACATGTTAAGTTCTGTAACCCCGTGATAGTTCAGCCATTTGTTAAAAAAAACAGTAGGTGGCCTGTGGTGTGATTTTCAATGAATAATTTTATTTTACATCAGGCACAAGGTACAGCTGAATGTTTCATTACATGAAAATTTCACCAAGTGACATAAACCTTGTAATTAAAAAAGCATTAACGTTTTACAGACTGCCCAGATAATTTTTGAAAACATTGATCTATTCCTTCAAGAGGTGGCTGGGCTAGAACTACAGGAATTTCGTCACGTCCCATCCTTAGACGTTCTCATTGAAATTATTTAAGCTTTGATTCCCACAACCCCCGTTCCCGATGCAGAACCTGAAGGAATTCAGGGGAAATGAAGAATTATGTGCTTACCTAGCCCTGACCATTTGCACGTGGTTTTATGTCTCTGTATTGCGCTTGGTTTCCTTTGGATGTTTGCTGTGATTTTAAACGAGCGCCGTTTATTATTGTCACGGTGTCCCTCTTACATTTGTTTAATTAGCAGCATTTCTCTGGCATGTCTTCAGAGAGGGCAGAAAACAGCCTTATCATAGAAGTCGCCTGTCTCCTGCGAGAGGCCCCAGAATTACCCATGCCATTCGAGATCCCAAAATACCCATCTTGCCCACGGGCACCCGTAGGGTCTGCAATGTACTGACATTATTCTTAGACACACTGCCTGCGACTTCTAGGAACGGTGTCCCAGCAACGACCAATCGCTATCCACCGATGATCCAGGATACATGTGGGTAGGGATGGGGACTTCTGGGAAACGGTGGGGGGAAAAAAGCACTCCCTTCTGTGTTCAAAGCAGAGGGGCAATGAAAGAAGGGACGGCTCACAATGCCACCTAGCCGTCCCCAGGTACAGGGGCCCCCGGAGCCGTGTCAGTGCAGTGCCGACGCAGAGACCCGACCTGTCACACGGGCTGGCCCGTGCGCGTGGGCTGGGAGACGTCCCCTAGTCCCCGTCTCTGGGGAATGGACAGAAGGGTATTTCCCGGTGAGGAGGAATCTAGGCATTGTGTATTCTTGTAGCACGGTTGGGCTATTGTTGGCTTTATTGCTCTGGATTTGCGTGAGTGTGTGTGTGCGTGAGTGTGTGTGTGCGTGCGGCACGCCCACATGTTGTGGGAAGGATTTTTTTTCTTTAACACTATCTGAATTGTTAGTACATGTGGCCTGGGGCTTTTAAAAGGAAAAAGAAACATCGGTGTATACATTTAAATCCACAGATACAAGCCCAGGGAAACGCACGGTCCGCTGTGCAGGACTGCGTTGCCCTGAGCAGGCCCCGTCTCGCCGGCGCACCATCGGGCGCTCGGTGTATAAACCTGCCAGCTCCTCCGTGCCTCTGCTACCACGTGCCGTCCCCTGACTGCCACTAACAGGCCACTAATTGGGCTGTGAGTTCAAAGGGAAGTAGGAGCAAATTAGGAAGACATGGATTTCCACCCCGGTGGAAGGAGAATGAGCCACATCGTTTAATCGCCCCTGAGGTGGCTCAATGGGGAAGGCGTGTGAGCCGCATGGACCGAGGGCTACCACGGCCTCTTACCGGGAGGCGGAAAGCAGAGCGATGTCTACCAAGCGGCGGGAGGGAAGACGCGGGGCGGGCAGAGGCCGTCCACGGGGCGCGCTCCTCCGGGCCAGCGGCCCGCCGTTTCCCGGGGCTCGCGGGCGGTGCAGGGCTCCTGTGTGAAGGACATGGTTCTGAGTGGGTCCCACCCACCAGGGGAAAAGCACTGACGATGAATACGCAGCGGGCAGCTCACACGGCACCTTGACATGCCCATCTGAAGAACACAAGTTTTGTGAAAGAATTTTTTTTAGTAATTAACACGGGGTACGGTTTGCATCCGAAAGGACCACAGCAAAGTGTTTGCTTTCCTTTTCTCTCCACGTGGTTTGGGTGGCTTTGGCCCCCTCAAGGGACAAACTAAGGGCTTGACTCCCTGAAGGGGAACCAGGAGTGGGAGCTGTCACCTCATGCGCCCAGCGGCTCGGGAGTCGCCGGCTGGCACCGGATTTCAAGGATGGGTCCGGCTTGCCTCCCGATCGCTGCGGTGGCAACTGCGATGGCTTCCATCTGCCCAGGCATCTTCGTGCACAAAAAAGGCTTGAGCCTTCTGACAAACATGCAAATTTGGTCAAATTTTTCCCAATATCATCCAGAGAATAAGGCCCATCTCCTGGGCTAGTCCCCGGAGACCTGGCCAGTGCCCACGAGGTTTCTAGCCCTTTCTCTGTCAAAGGCTTTGGGTAGTTGGCAGTGCCAGGCGACCCAGCATGGGCCCTGTCATGGTGATGAGCACCAGTTCCTGCCCACAGCCGGGACACCTGGGACAGATGACAAATCTTAATTTGGTTACTCATGTAGTAGCGTGTGGAGGAATATTTGGTAAAATTTTTCTTGATAATGATTAAAAAACAACAACGCTGGTCAACAAGAAGCAACGACTAGCAATAATACGCTAGAATCCTGTATTTGTACTAAAAGCAGACTCAATTTTGCATTTGGGGCATTTCTGGTGAGAAATGTCCTCTAGCTCTGAAACACTTACCCCGTTCCACATTTGCCCTTCTCTGACCCTCTCCCCCAAACCCCAACATAACATTAAACACAGCCGAGAGCCAACGCACGCAAATGAGGCAGCCGTACAGAGACCAATCGGTGGTCTATGGAATTTCCAAAAATAATATCAGAAAAGTTCACATCTTGTCTGATCCATGTTCCTGGTTCAAAAGATTCAGCGTACTCAGCGGTAGCGGTGCCGGGTCCCGGATAAACCATGGGGAGCCGTCTTGCACGCCCGAATTCTGAAGCAAAGTGTCTAGAGCTCACATGGCCTCCACAGAAAGCCACGCTCACGGTCGGAAGTCAAAGCACATTCATTGAAAAACACGTTGGCAACTAGACTAGACCGTCTGTTGCCCTTGCATCTATATTGACAAGAGCGTGGGCCGAATCCTGAAGCCTTCCGCAGGTTAGGTGAAGAGTGACCCACAGGGAAAATGCGCTGAAACACGGCCCACGCGGCGGGCATTCCTGTTCAAGTTGGCTGGATGGTGCTTTTTAAATAAAAATGTGTCTTTATTCTCATTGTATGTCTTTTCTGGGAGAGAATAACACAACAAAAACCCTCTAGAGCAAAGAGGTGTGTCTGCCTGTGTTCTGCGGCCTCGCTGGGGATGGAGTGCTCTCCGACTCCCTTGCCTTGCCCAGCCCCCGCCCGGCCTTCCCCCCAGGCTACCAATTTTATATCCAAAGTAAATCTAGCTAAAATTAAGAAGCAGAGCACACAGCTGCCCTTACGTGTGGCCCACAGATGTTACCGAAATCTGATTAAAACGCCCGTAAGCTCCCGCTGCACCTTTTCATTAGTGCAATCATCGTTTTTGCCAGCGATCTGGCAGAAGAGGGAGCAGAGAGCAGAAGGGGAGATTCTGATGATCGGAGGTGGCTGCAAAGCCCGTGGACGCTGCCGGGGAAAACGCGGCGTTGAGGTAATCCATGTGCTGAAATATTTTTGCTGCTTTTTCTAGAAAATGTGCAATTTGGTCAGGCAGAAAAAAATTGAACAGAGCCTTCCAAGCAATAAATCACTGGATTGCTGGTGACATTCATACAATGCGGATATAGTGTTAACTGTGCGAGTCAGACAGCCCCTCCTGCGCCCAGCCTGTCCCTAGGAGGTGACCTTGTGACGGCGCGGTAATCAATCATCCTGGCGTAGGACACGCTGTTTTTGTTTAATATTACACTATTGGAATATCTAGTAAACAAAGTGCAAAGGAAATTTGGAGAGCGAGCACTGTATGAGGTGGGCCTAGGGGACGGGGTGCCCGCCAAACCCACCCCGCCACCACCGGCCAGCGGCTTGGCCCCGACCTGGTGGCTTCCACACCTGCCCCTGTGCCTCTGCAGGCTGAGGCTCCCGGCCCTGAGCGCGTCAACAGTCATGACAATTTTAAGAGAAATAAAACCAGAAGTTCGTAGAGACACACAGCTCTCCCCCGGAATAGATAGTTGAGGCTCACCCGCCTCCTTTGTTCTGTTCCTTCCCCCGCGCCCCCCAGCCCCCTCAGTATTTTTCCCGACCAAAACACTCGGAAAGGATGGAACTGGATTTCGGAAGCATCCGTTCAGGTGCGCAGGGCCACCAGCCTGCACCCCCGTCTCCTGGCGGGGAAATGAGCCCGGACCCGGTGGGGGGCTTCGCGTGCCGATGTAGGGGTGGCTCTCCAGACCCCGTAAAGCTATTGTCTGTGAAGTGAGCTACTTGCACATCGAGTGGGAATACAAAATGGGGACATGGGACCTTATTAACTGGCTGGGTTGTGAATCGGTGTGGGCACTCGGGGGCCAGGCTAATCCCAGCATTCATTGCTCCTGATGAGAGCACATTTTATTAAGATTTTTCAAAGAGAAAGCAGATTAAGTGAATGACTAAAAGCAAAAGGACTCTCCCTCCAGCCCCATTTTCCCCCCAATCATTCAGCCTCTCCTCCAGGGGGTAAGCCCTGCTGCAAATTGCATTTGATTCTGTTTGTTAAGAACATGCTGATGCACGTTCCTTAAAATTCCGTGGACTCAGATGTGTTTGGGATGTACCGTGCCTCCGTGGGCACTGGGAGCCTCCGTGGAGGGAGAAGTGGACTCCCAGCTCACATCAGCGGAGAGCTTGTCGCAGTCCATGGGCGGGCTCGCTTTAGGTCACTCCACACCCAAGCATCTCCTCCCCCACGCAGTAGAGTGTTTCCCTGTTTCTTCATGGAAAAGCAGCAAGTCAGAACCAGTCAGTTGGTTTTTACAACGTGAGTGTTGGGGCCGCTGAATGAGCACGGAGTTCATGCAGCCAAAGGAAAACAATGGAGGGGCACTTAAGGTCAGTGTCAGGAGAGGCATCTGGAGGGTGACAGCCATGCATGTCCCACGTGGGCACAGAGCTGGTTTCCACCCCCGGGAATGACACATGCATGTCTCTCGTGGGCACGGAGGGCATGGCATCGCTCTGGGTGGGTGTGGGGGTCAGCCCAGCCCCTCCTCGCTCCACGGATGCGGGTTCTGATGGAAACCTTGAGAAGACTGGACAACACTCAGAAAAACCTGGACGTAAATGAAGCCAGAGGCCACACGTGTCCACGTAGAAGGTCCTGTGCATCGGACAAGGCAGGCGTGGCGAGGTCAAGCAGGCCCCGTGCGGACTTACACACGTTGGGGTGGTTTGGTCAGCTTTCGACAGCAAGTCAGTTGAGATGGTGTGTGTGCGTGCCTGTGTGTATGTGTGTGCGTGTGTGTGCATGTGTGTGTGTATAGAAAGAGTGCTTTTATCCAGCCATAAGGAAACCTCGCTTCAGCTTTATATCAAGAATCCATACAGGAGGCAGCACACACTGATTTCCCAGTGGTTGGGAGGGACAGAGGGAGGGACATAGCAACAGGGATAAATGATGTCTTGTCTGGGCCCAAAATTGCCTCTGGGAAGCAAGGACAGAGACTGGGGAGCGGGAGGGAACTATGTGAGGAGCCAAGGCACACACACAACCCACGCCCACGTGCGCTCACGCTCGCTCACATACGCTCACGCCCACGCACACCCACCTACGTTGGGCAGCACATGGGCCACAGGGCGCCTGTCACCTTGTGGCCGGCTCTCCCCACTCCCCGTGCAGGGGTCGTAGCTGCTGGTCTCTGCAGGGCCAGGAGGAGGCCCCGGACGCACAGATGACGCCTCACGCCTTCTTTCTCTTCTTTGGAGAGAATACAGGAGCCCCAGCACCAAGGCTGGGTCTGGCTTTCTTAATGCAAAAAAACCCCCCACAAAACAGAATCAGTGATCAGTAACCACACAGCCTTCCAAACTGTCTGTGAGGGAAGACGTAGCCCCCGCGAGGTCTCAGGCCTGGGAGAATCAGCCTCGGGCGGCTCTACCGGCCGGGAGCAGCGTCCCCCGCTTGCTGACCTCAGCGTCGTTCGCCCTGAGTGAGAAGCAGGGGACGGTCCTCGCCGGCATCTGACCCGCTCGGCTCCACGGTGAGCGTGTGGTTATTCACAGTGTGTCACCCCCGCTCAGCGCCTCATCCGCGTTGCTGGACCCCTTTGGGAGCGGATGTTCTAGGTGTCAGGGCTCCATACACAACTCCATTCAGGAGATGCTCCTGCCCTCCTGGCAGGGGCGCACAGAGAGCACGCGGTCTCCCTGGGCGGCAGGAAAGCTACCGACAGCGGATCCAATGGGCATAGCTTGAGTCCAGGCTCCGATTCGAGTCTCCGAAGGACAAACGCAAGAAACGCGCCGTCTCTCTTTGTGCGCCTAATGATCGGACTTTTAACTAGCTAAGTTATAATTGCTACAATGAGCATTGCAGATATTTTGGGCAAAAGCAGTGAATGTTTTTCAAATTACTGATAAGAAACCACTTCAAAACAACAACAACAACAAAACAGAAAAAAAAATAAGACCACAGCAATTCATTATCTGGGATGGTTCAAATGAGAGGTGACATAAATTATGAGCATCTGGTTATTCCATTTAATCCACCAACATTCCCAGAAGCCCCATACTTAATATAAATATGTCTATGTCGTTTTTAGAAACAGAAAGTTACAGCATGAGGCGAAACGCCATCTCCTCTCGTTAAAGAGGATGTGCATTTATTTTATAGTTAAAACTGTACCGTATTCACTTGAAGGGCTAATTGTGCATTTAAAAAAGAAAAAAATCGAAGTATGAGATTCATGGGGTAGCCTGGAAATCCCTCTCAAACAATAAAAATGGAGTGTCTATAAAAAAAAAGGTATTGTTCTCAACCTTATGGGGAGAAATGAATGTTATTCTTCAAATTTGCTTCTCCTTGAAAAGTGCTGAAGAAATGAGCTCTGCCACTCCAGCAGCAGTTTATTGATTTAAAATAATTGGAATGTGCACTTTAGAATCTTACCACTGAAGACCTTGACCATGAAATATTCCAAACAAAATATCAAGAAGAGGAATATGACTGGAAGCAATTTGAATGTGGATTCGCCTCCAGCATCATCTTGGGGGTGTGCGTGCTGACTTACTCTCACACACGCTGGTTGGAGAAAAATAGTCCAGGCTCGTGTCAGTGAGGCTTTGGGGGATGCACAGAGGTGAAGGACTTCGCAGGACAAGGACATGCTTGCATCCCAGGCACCAGGGAAAGAAACCGGGACATGATGTGGAGAGATTGTTGTCTTCTGTGTCATCAGCTGCTATGGGCCAGCCTGCTGTTCTGCACCCGAGAAAGGAAAAGTGAGACCTGGAGAAGTGTTTGTGTTTGTGTGTCAAGAAATACACGGATAAGCTTCATCAAATAGCCACATCTTCAACAGTTTTTCTAAATGCCAAAGGCTCCCCCTTTGCATTAAACGAAGCCTGCTGACAGGTTACCTGGAGTCCAACGCATGCAAGCGCTTAGTGTGCGTTCCTTTGCAGAATCCCATGACCTGCCCACTGCCAAGCTTCACATCCGGGGCGATGTTCACTTTTGCCCCAGTGCGGTCACTGGGTCCCACCTCCTGTACCAGGAACGGGTGTCAGGTGGAGTTTGGACCAGGCAAGATGGAGCCCTCACCGCCCCCTGCTGCATGTTAATTTATGGCTCCCGACATTTTCGTATCTGATTCATTTTCACCCACGCACGGCCTCTGCACGGAGTCCTCCGTGTCTTCCAGGCCAGCAGCCCTAAAGTGACACGGCATTCGTCACTGCGCCCAGCTCAGGCATGACCCCCAGGAGCCCGCTGCACTGCCCCCGGGCAGGAAAGAGGACATGGCTCCGCACGCACGTGCCAGTGCAGGCGACACGCGTAGGTGTGACACAGAAGCCAGACTTGGGGCAGGAAAGGGAGCCACGGTGCTACGTCCTTAGAGATGCTGCTGTTTCCTCCAGAAACCTCAGGGTCCCCGCGGCTCAGCACACGCGGCAGAAACACCTCCCCCTAGTGTGGCTGAGCGACGGTGTTGGACCCCCTGGAACCTGCTGGTTTCTGTCTGCGCAGGGAGCCCCTCCTCCCGTCTGCTCGGCGCTGCGGGCTGCGAGGCCGCCGTGGGGACCGTTACACTCTGCAGCCCAGAGACAGGACGCGGTGGCGGGGCCAGGAGCCGCGTCCGGCTCTTCCATTCCCATCCCTAACTCTCAGGCAGATCTTTCAGAACACGAGTTTGGACCTCGACCTGAGACAGGGGAAGGAGGAGCTGCCTGCGACCGCGAGAGGCGGGGAAGCAGAGCCCAGAACCGGGGACCCTCCGAAAGCCAGGGCTGCCCTGACGCCCAGCACGGCCCAGCCGCGGCCGCCTGCCTGGGCACATGTCTTCCCGGGGAGAAGAGCAAGTTAATGATACAAGCAGCCGGCGGCCGGGGTCCTGGGCGCGGAGAGAGGCCCGCGGTCCCCCAGTTCCATCACAGAGGCTGGTCCTGCGCGCGCACCGCCCCGGCCAGCCGGTCCGTACAACCCGGCGGGAGATCCGCGCCGAACGCTGAGCCGGCTCTCCCAGCCGAGGCTCCTGGGCCAAGGGCCGGCGCCGCCTCGTGTCCCTCACGGAGCAAACGCAGGCGTCACGGTGAAGGTGCGGCCGGCGGGCGTCCTGGGCCTTCGTCCCGGCCACCGGCTCAAAAGCCAGGTCCCCCGCTTTCATGATGAGCACAGCGCGCCTCGCTGGCCCTGTAGGAAGTAAGTGGCTGCCTTGTCACATGTTGTCAGGGCCACAGCGTGAGCTCTGTCTGATGTCAACAGGAAAAGGAACGAGCCCAGAGCCGCCGTTTGGGGGAGGTTGGTGGCCGTTAAGATGAAGATGCTGCTGAGCCCGGCTTGAATAGCACAGGCAGGTCGCGGGTTCGGGCGCCGAGGGCGTGCGCGTGTTTGGTATGCACCCAGCTGGCATCTATAGTGCGTGAGGTCTGCTGTAAAGCGTGCTTTTCCAAAGTCACCCGTAACAAGGAATGAGGTCCCATCACTATAAAGACGCGTGTCCCGCTTCCGATGCGCAGTGCCGATGGCGGCCGGTGCAGGCCTGGCCGGGGGACTCTGCCTCTCTGCACCCCTCCCAAGGAGGCGCGCTGCGGAAGCCGGGAGGGCTCAGTGGGTTGAGCGCTCATCTTGCAGCCCTGGAGTCTGAGGATCGAGTCCTGGCCCCGGCCCGTGTGGACCCACATGCTGAACTGGGGTGTGCGCCCTAGTTCGGTTCTCGCCGGGGCCAGCTTCCCCTGTGGGAGGCCCCCAGCCTGGTCGCCGCCCTGCATGACCCCACAGCCATCTGTGTGGGATGAAACCATGTCAAAAACTGATGACGTACAACCATGGAGACTGCTCTGGGCCCTCCCCCTTCTCTCTCTCTCTCTCCTTCCTTCTTTCCCAATGCTCTGGTATACTGTCCTTATTTAGACAAGAAAAAACACATTTATTTATATACTGACATTTTCAAAGAAAGTAAATTTAATTTACATTGAGCTATTGTCAAAATTGTCAATGTAGGTAAACTTACAATGTACTTAGTAATAGCTTTCTCTCTCTCTTTTCTTTTTCTTTTTTAAAGATTTATTTACTGTTTTTGACAGAGAGAGAGAGAGAGAGAAAGAGAGAGATACAGTCAGAGACAGAGAGAAGGGGGAGGGCCGAGAGCAGTCTCCATAGTTGCACATCATTGGTTTTTCCACATAGTTTCATTCCACAGGTGGGCGCGGGGCTGCACAGGGCAGGGACTGGGCCGGGGTCTCACCCCAGTGAGAACTGAACTGGGGGCACTCCCCAGCTCAGCATATGGGTCCACACGGGCCGGGGCCGGGATTCGATCCTCGGTCCCCGGGGCTGCAAAGTGAGCGCTTAACCTACTGAGCCCTCCTGGCTTCCCTCTCTCTCTCTCTTTTTAAAACAAATTAGGACCTTATGATTTCAGAGTCATTTTAGGTTCACGTGAATGAAGCTGAATGGAAGGCAGGGACATTTCCCATATACCCCCTCCCCCACCCCCACAATGGCCTCTTCCATTATCAACAGCCCCCGCCCCACCCCCACCCCCACGGTACATTTGCAACAACCGATGAACGTACATTGACATGTCAGCATCCAAAGCCCACGGCTGACATTAGGCTTCGTGCTTGGTGTTGCACACTCTACGAGTTTGGACAAATGTATAATGACACGTAATTCACCGCGATGGCATCACACATGGCGGTGTTATGACCCTAAAAGCCTTCTGTGCACCCCCGTCCAGTGCCTCTCCCCCCAACTCCTGGCAACAACTGGTCTGTGACTCTCCACAGTGTTATTAATACTTTTTCCAGGATGTCACAGAGTGAGAATCCAACAGTATGCATCTGTCCAGATTAGCTTCTTTTACTTAGTGACACGCACTTAAGGTTCCGCCGTGTATGTTCGCGGCTTGAGAGCTTATGCATTTTCACTGCTGAACGTTGGTCTCTGCGTGTGCCGGTTTATTTGTCCGTCACGCACCGAAGGCTGTCCTGCTGGCTTCCAGGTTTGGCGCTCACGGCTAGAGCACCGTAGACGTCACGTGCGGGCTTCTGTGCGGATGGAGTCTTCGGGTCCTTTGGACACTTAACGCCACGGAGCGCAATGGCTTAAACTTCCGAGTCCAGATTTTCTGGGTCAAGGGGAAGCTAACTGTGGTGGGCTGAATAAAGGTTCCCGAAATGTGTGTGTCCTCATCCTCAGAACCTGTGACTGTCCGCTGACGCAGCAACAGGACTTTGCATATGTGATTAAGCTGCATCACAGGGGCCCCGAAGAGGGGCAGGAGGATTTCAGGTGGAGGGGGACAGGTGACAAGGGAAGCAAGAGGCTGGAGCGGCTCGAGGGAGAAACAGGAATCAAGGAATGCAGAAGCGCCCCCCGTCCCCAGAGTGCAGCCCTGACTTTGGCCTTGAATTCAGACGTCTGACCTCGGAAAGGGTAGCTTTGTTGCTTTAAGCAACTTAGATGGTAGTCATTTGTTTCAGCAGCAATAGAAAGCTGATACTCTTGCACAGCACGCCTTCCCCCTGGGAACTCCAAGTCTTCCATTCTCACGGGGACTCCAGCGATTCTTAACGGGAGGGTGTCTGTTCCAGGATCTTTCTTTGACTCCAGTAAATGTCATGTTGGGACGACAGAGAACAAACTCCCATCTCTGCGGAAGGCACCAGCCAATCCAAACCATTTCTGAGGTTCAAAAGAATAGACTTCTCAGCCTTGATGTAAAAAATGTGTGCGTCTTTGTACTCACCGATTGGCTGCCCGTTCAGTATTGCTGGCTGGGCTGCGACCCAGGATGGTCTCCCGAGAAAGGCTGATCATGTGAGATTGTCCAGCTAACGGTATTTGGATAAATCCTGGGTAAGCAACCACGTTTTTAGATGCTCTTCCAACCCAAACGTGGGAGCTGTGTGAAATTTACACATCATTCCTTCGTGGTCTGTGGGCTCCGCAGGGGTTGTGAAATGGGAACCGGGAGAGGCCGGGAGAGCAGCCCCAGCCATGACCCCTGGGCAGGGGAAATTGCTTAAAACCCGATCGTAAATACATCCTGCCCTGGGATGCGGATTCTTGCAGAGAGAACCGCACTGGGCCACTGGAGCCGGCACTCAGAGCAGCGTTTCATGTGATTTTCAGCAAAGCTCTGCCCCCCGGAGGGTGTGATCCAACCAGGTGGGGGTGACCGTGACTCCCCACACAGACCTGACTCATGGAAGCTCCTCCTGACCCTGTGGAGTGTCACTAAAATGCCCACTTTCGTAACCCACCCCCAGATTTCCAGGCTTCCCAACATTCACCAAACGGATCTGTCTCCTCGTGAGATTTTTTCCAGGCGAAGTGGTCTGAAAAGCCACCGACCCATCTGAGGCTCACACTCCCCCGCAGAGCATGTTCTTTCTACACGGCGCTCCTTCCACTTCTCCTGCACGAGGCTCCTGCTGTGGAGACCGGGCCCTTGGAGCGGCTAGCGTGCCGGCCACAGAGCCGTTCTCGCCCCTGCCATTGCATTCTGTCCGCCTGGTGCAACGTGTGTGGACGTCGGTTATCCTTTCAAAAATGTTGATGAGCTGGTTAGATTCAATAGTAATTAAAACACTAAGTAATAGTAAAGCCTATGTGTGCATGTGCCCTCTGACACACACATGCCCCTCCATGCACACACACATGCACACACACGTGCACACACACACACACACACACACACACACACACTCACTCACCTCCACACCATCGCAGGTGAGGCTCAATGGCTTTAATTTACCTAGGAAGCCATTTCTTTGCCTCAGTAGAAAGTGTCTGGATCGTGGCAGGACGCAAATGTTCAAAGGAAAATGTGCTAAAAGTAAAACCTCAGTTCTGTCAGGCAGACCCCATTTCACACTGTTCCCACGGCTGGATGTTTGGGAACCATCGGGTCAGCTGTGGGCTGTTGAGATTTGCCGTTGAAAGAGCAGGAAAGAGGATCAGACTGAGCCTGGTTCTGAATCGTCCTTGAAATGCTCACTGCCGATTCCCCGGAACAAGACCCTGACTCGCCGGCCCCATAACGGGACCGCGCTGGGCCTCCGACGGGTTCTCAACGGGGACGATGAGGCCCTGGACTCGGGTGTGACAGACCAAGAACGTGTGCTTTGCTGGGTGTCCATTTCCAGCTCCAGTGGGGACCGAATCAAGGAGCCACGTGGCAGGCTGAGCAGGAGCTGTCTACCATGTGCGTGTGTCATAAATGCCATGAAATGTCATAAAAGGCTTTTAAAAACCATCCATCTTGGGAAGCCGGGATGGCTCAGTGGGTTGAGCGCTCACTTTGCAGCCCCAGGGACCGAGGATCGAATCCCGGCCCCGGCCCGTGTGGACCCATATGCTGAGCTGGGGAGCGCCCCCAGTTCAGTTCTCACCGGGGTGAGACCCCGGCCCAGTTCCTGCCCTGTGCAGCCCCACGCCCACCTGTGCAATGAAACTATGTGGAAAAACCAATGATGTGCAACTATGGAGGCTGTTCTGGGCCCTCCCCCTTCTCTCTGTCTCTGTATCTCTCTCTCTCTCTGTCAAAAACAATAAAAATAAATCTTAAAAAAAAACAAAAAACAAAACATCCATCTCCTAAAACACTGGACAAAGAATCAACGAAAGTAGTGGAGCAGGAGTTTGCAGGAAGCTGTGGAGACAGAAGCCCAAGAGGATCAGAACGAGCAGGGCGTCCATCCCCAGTGTGCGAGCCCGTGGGCCCGGGGACCTTGGTCTCAGTGGCCACGCCATAGGCTGACCAGACATCTTGTTTGAAAGGGGACAGAAAGCAACGGTCCTCAGGACGTCTGGCCAGCCTACTGACACCTTGGATTCAGCCCCGTGAGTAGGCTGGTTCTCTAGCGTTGTTTTCTGTCCCCTTTAACACAGGACGTCTGGTCAGCCTACCACGGGGACACACGCCATAACATAGGTGAAGGTGAGGGTGTTGTGTTACGTGAAATACACCTACTACAAAAGACAGACCCCGTATGAGGTTAAATTCATCGAGTAGAATGATCACACTCATAAGGACAGGAAGTAGAACGGTGGTCGCCAGGAGCGGGGTAGACCGGGGGTGGGCGTTCATGTCAGAGTCCCCAGAGAGAAACCGTGCTGGAGCCGCTGGTGAACAACATGCCACGGTGTGAACGCCCTTCATGCCCTGCCACTGCGCTGTGCACTTGAGATGGTAAGTTCTACGCTGTCTGTAGGTTGCCACCATTAGAAATAATTAAGTGTAAAGAAAATGAAAGACACGCAGTCGGGTTAGCTCAAAGGTGCTTACTGATGTCCCAGCCCGTACTTCAGTACAGAGCCCGCGGGAACTGTGAGAGGGGGCGATCTCTGATTGATGTTCTGCGATCACCTGTGACTGGTGTGGTAGGTGCCCTTTGCACCCCACCCAGCGCCCCCTTTTGGGCTGAGCTCACTCCCCAGCTGCCGTGGGGTTCGCTGCTGCCAGCTCTCCGCCGCCCCTTCTGCAGACACCCTCTCTCAGCTGATGCCGGGCGCGTTGCTGGGCAGGGTACACGCGCCCCCTCACCCCAGAGGGTGTTGCCAGGCAGGCTGCCTCGGACCCCACCCCGAAGGTGGCTTGCCACCCTCCTTCAGGCCAATTGTGCGTCTCACCCATGTTGTTTGATGCACTAGTAACTCTAGACTAGAGGACTCGTTTCCCAAGCTGTACAGAACGTTCTTGTGAGGGGAGTGTCCCCATGTATGTATCCATATGCTCTCAGTGGCTTTTGTGGCTTTTGTGGCTTCCATATTTCTTTCTTTTCCTATGATAAAACGAAACAAACAAACAAGTAAGAACCCTGAAAACTGCTGTGAGCACTCTTGTAAAAACGTGCAAGGATTTCACAAGGATGTGTACCTAGCACTACACCTGCTGGCTGGGCAGTGGCACACGTTTCATAGATGTTACCACATTTCCTTCCACGGTGGCTGCACCCCCTGGCATGGCCCCAGTGATACGTAACACATTGATTTCGTTGACCCACATCCTTCCCCAACGTTGGTGTTATCAGACTGTCAACTATTTGCCGGTTTAGTAGTGAAACGCATCTCCTTGTGGTCTAAACGGTGCTGACCACTAATGAGATTGAGCCCCTTTTCATTTTGTGCTATTCGTATTTCTGCAAAATATCTGCTCATGTCTTTTGCCTTGCTATGATTTCCTAATTTTGCAAAGCTGTCCAGTGCTCATCTATCAATCTCACTAGAACTTGTTTCTTTTTAAAGCAGCAGAGTCCACATTATGAACACGGCACCATTTATTGATGCACATTCTGACTGGCTCGTGGTTTTCACAATCAATGCTCCTGTGGGTGTTGGTGTGCATGTGCAAGCATTTCTGCCGGCCATAGTGTCTGCAAGCATTTCATTAGGAGATAATATCAAATAGTTTTTCAGAACAATTGAACCAACATACTCTCCTCCCACCAAGGTGTCAGAGTTCCGGTTGCTCCATATTCTCATCAGCATTTGGTGTTGTCGGTCTTTTTCATTTTAGCCTTTTTGTGTGTGTGTGTGGTTGGGTGTGCATGTTATTTAGTAGGTTTTAGTTTGCATTTCTATTATCACTGACAAGAAGGAGAACTTCTTTTCTATACTTACCGGCTATTTGAATATACTCTTTTGTAAAATGCCCAAGTCACAATTTTTACTTATTTTTCTTTTTCTTGTTGATTCATACAAATTTGTTATGTATTCTAGATATGAAATTTTTGTAAGTTATAAGTGCTACAGATCTCTATGGCTTGCTTTTCTGCTCTCTTTTAGTGCTGTTTGGATGCACAAAAAATTTATCATTGTAACATAGTCGTTTTTCAATCTATTTGTTTAGGTGGAGAGATCTCTTTCTGGATCCTGTTTAAGAACTCTTTCTCTAAGTCAAATTTATTGAGGTATTTTCTTGTGCTACATTCTTAATGTTTATTGTTTAACCTTTATCTTTTAGTCTACAAATTATTTGAGAGTTGAGTATATGGGAGATTATTATACACATTTCTCTAATTGTATTTAGAAATATTCATGATAAAATTATAGAAGAGTGATTTGGCATTGTGCAATCTACCAAATATTTTTAAATAGTGAATCTGTGTTGACTATCAGATTTGTATGTATCAATTGATATAATCATGCTTTTAATGTTATCATCTAGTTATGTGACAAATGGTATTCGTTGATTTAAAAAATTATATTATACCTGCTTTTATGGACCCACCTAACTTAGTCATAATATAGCTCTCAATGGGTTTGATGGGCTAATGTTTTGTTTGGGTTTGTACACTTATGCTCAGGAGTTAGATTGGCCTCTCATGTCCCTCTTTTATAGTGTCCTGTTCTGGGTCCATTTTGGTGACAAAACTCTGCTGTTCTCAAGGAATGAGTTGAAAAGTGTTAACTCGTGTTCTATGGACCCTTTTTTGTAAGATTGATATGATCTTGTCCTTGCAGCTTTGGGAAAATTCACTAGAAAACCATCGGGTTCTGGTGCTTTTTTTGTTTTTGGATAATTTTAAAACATTGATTCAATCTTTACAGGTGAAAGGAATTTTGGTCATTTTATTTACTTGAGTTAGTTTTGGCTAGAAAGAGTTTTGTTTAGATATACTCTCATTTTATCAACGTGTCTAAGTTTAGTGGCATAAATTTGTTCATGGCATTTTAAATTTGTCTTTTAAATATTTCTAGATCTATAATTTGGCTCCATTTTAGTTCTAACATTATTTATGTCTTTTGTGTTGAAAAATATTGCCAGGAATTTGTTTATCTGCTTTGCAAAGAGTTGGATTTGACAATCTGTATTTTCTTATATTTCTTATTCCTTTTATCTACACATTCTTCAGCATATTCTCCACTTTCCCCCTTTTTTCATGTATGAGATAGGTCTATATATTTTCCCACTTTACTGCCTTTTCTGCATCACACAGGCTTTTGTTGTAACATTTTCATTTCATTATAAATTTTAAGCATTTATGTGATGATTTCTTCTTTGATCCATGAATCAGTTAGAAGTATTTTTTAGATTCTCCAAAGATAAGAGTTTGGGTTGTTGGTGTACAATTTTAATGCTCTATGATCTGTCTCTGTATTATTTTTATGGTTATTTGTATGAAACCAGTTTTTGAGATTTGTTGAAATTTGATTTATGACCTAGTTTAGAGTGAGTTCTATAAATGTTCTATTTGTGGTTAGAAATCTAATTTTTAGGTACAGGGTTCTATATATGATAATAGTCAAACTTATTAATTGTGACATTCAAATCTTTGACTAATCTTTTCTAACATTTTGGCCATTTAACCTAGAAGTAATTTAAAATCAAAGTGTATTGAAGTCTGTCTCTAGGAGGATGGATTTGTACATTTCTGCAGATAGAGCTATCAATAACTTCTCTTGAGTTCTCTGAGGTTCTTTCATATTGTGCACATCATTTTAGAATATTTATATCTTTCTAGTAAATTGAACATTTATTAGCATATAGTGGATCTTTCTTTTGTCTCCCTAATAGTGCTGTTTATATCAAGGTTTATTTCCTAGTTATATATTTTCATTGTTTTATTTTCAACCTCTCTGAATTCTAATGTTTTATAGGATATGTGTTTTGTAACAGGATAAATATCGAGATTTAAAAATGTTTATTCTGATAGCATCTGCATTTTAACTGGGAATTTAAATCAAAGAACATTTAGTCTTATTACTCTTATGACTGAGTTGTTTGCAACGTGGCTCTTTTGTTTTCTATTTGTCTAATTTTAAGCCTTCTTTCTTCTTCTTTGCTATTAAAAAATAGTCTTTGCTTGTTTATTTTCTGTTTTGCTTTCCTGTCCTATTTCCTTATCCCCTCTGATTTGGAAGTTATACACCTTCACTTTTTTCTACTAGCAATTATTCTTGAAAAGTTATTATCTATAGTAAGCTTCAGAAAAGTCTCAAGATAATTTCTCAACTCTCTTCTGACACAATACAAGTATTGGGAACAAATTTTAATGTAAGCTGACCAGATGTACCGTATGAAATGGACAGAAAACAATGGTCCTGTCCCATTTCAAACGGTACATCTGGTCAGCTTACTGACACCGAGAATTTAGCCTTTGAGACTAAGCTGACCTGATGTGCCGTTTGAAATGGGATAATATCATTGTTTCTGTCCTGATTAAAACAGTACATCTGGTCAGCCTATTTTAATGACCCCTGTTTGACTTATATATTATCAATTTGAAGTATTATAATTCCGTTCTTGTTTAATCCAAGGAATTAGACATTATAATGAATATTAATTCACATAATCCTGCTTAGATTTTCCTCTGTCCACTCCATTCTTCCTTGCATCTCACACTTTCTAAGATTGTTTTCTTTCCTACTAGATTTTTAAACCGGATAATATGATTATTTAGCCCTCCCTCTTACAAGGTCGTGTTTGTGGGAACCTGGCAGGTTCTACTTTCAATCAGCACTTTCAAGATACTAATCCATGGGCCCGTGGCTTTCACGGTAGCTCCTGGGAAGTCTGCTGTCAGCTCAGACCTCGTCCCTTCCTAGTGACCGGCTTTCATCTCCTGTTGCTTGAAGAGCTTCTCTTTGTTTAAACCTGCAGCTTTTTGCTGAGTTTTCCACATGGTGTCTTATTTGCTTGCGCTCATGGAACGCCTTTGACAGTGAACTCATGGGTCTCATTTCCTGTACGCCCGGAACGTCTTTGACGGTGAACTCTTGTTTGATACAATGGGATTCACTGAAAATCCTGGCAGCCTCGTTGAGAATCTTTTTCTCCTTAGAAGACTTTCATTTGATTTTGCTCGGGTTGAGGGCCAGGATTCACCATTGACATGGGCCATCCGTACCTTGCTTCTGGGATCTCAGTCTGAATTGTGGGCATCAGCATCACTGACCTTTCCACTGGGCCCACGGTGAGGGCTGGCATTGGCTGCGGTGTTGCTCGCTGCGAACACAGTATGTATCCCACCTACTTCCCACCTCCTGCTCTCCCGGCTCTGCCTTCAGCTCACGTGTTGGGGGTGTTGGCTCCTTTCTTTCCTTTCCCTGAGCCCAGCAACCATTTGCAGTTGTATTTGATAGCAGATCTGGCTGTTGTGAGTGGAGGACGTGTCTGTATGTAATCCGCCTTCCTGCCTACAAGGGAAGTCTGGAGCATGCCTGTGTGTGCTCGATTCTCCTCTCATCTGATAGAGTTCTAACCACTGTGCGTGCAAGGTGGTATTTTTGTGCAGGTGAGAAGCACTGTGTCTAGTTGTTTGCTTGTAAACTAAGAGAAGCAGAACAGTCAATCCACACATCTGCTTGGGGATTTGGAGAACCTCTCATGCTCTAAGCACTTTTCAAACTCTACTGGCAGATGCCTCATCTGATCCTTCTCTCCTAACTTCCAGGTGCCTGTGTTGGGGGTCAGGCAAGTGCTCAGTACACATTTGCTGTTTGCCTGAGTCCTGATGGTCCCACCCTGTCTCCTAACCAGAATCTCTGATAGGTTTACTTGTGTTTGTTGAAGAAGAGCAGAAATTGAAAATTTCTAAATTGCACAGACTATGATTTTAAAGTTCTACTGCAATGAAAATCTGAATTGAAGACATTAAAGGGAGAAATGGTTTATTTAAATATATTCTATTTATTTATTTTGACAGAGACAGAGAGAGAGAGAGATACAGAGATAGAGAGAGAACTGAACTGGGGGAGCTCCCAGTTCAGCATATGGTTCCGTATGGGCTGGAGCCCGGGATTCGATCCTCAGTTCCCGGCGCTGCAAAGTGAGCGCTCAACCCACTGAGCCATCTCGGCTTCCCCAGAAATGGTTTATTAAACACTATGGATCTTTTCTCCATTTTGTTGGATTTGGAAGGACTTCAACACTGTCATAGGAAATTGTGGCTAAAATTGTCCCCACCTGTTCCAACTGCTCTACTGAGCGTTTACGGGTTCAAGGAGTCTGTGGCGGCCTCGCCTCCTGCAGTTCACCGTCTCGTGGGACTCCCCCCACCCGGAGTGGCGGGGAGAGAATACAGTCAAGGTGACGCCAGGTGTGTGGTCATGCGGGTGTGAATTCACCTGTAGCAGCTGCCTTGTGGAGAGACCCTTTCACTTGCTGGTGTTGAAGGAGCAAGAAGCTGCCATGTGGTGAGGGCCACATGGGAGGAGACCTGGTGCGTGGAGCTTCCGGTCCACGGCCATCAAGTCATTGAGGCCCCCAGTCCTTCAAGCACAAGGAAACGAATGCTGCTGACAAGCATGTGAGGTTGATGTGGACTCTTCCCTGGTCCAAATGCCACCCCAGCCAACACCTCTCTCGCAGCCCTGAGGGAGACCCCGCTGAACTGTGGCCCCCAAAACCGTGAGATCAGAACGTGTGCTGCGTTAAGCCACTGTTTCTGTTGTACGGCAATAAATCACTAATAACAGACAGCAGGTTGCTCTTCTTCAAAGTACTCCGCCCCTATTTAAGAAGCGGCATAGGTGCTAGCGACAGAGCAGCAGTCCTTTCTTCAGCTTTTGGCTGCGGACTCCCGATCAGAAGTGTGTGCCTATCCGATTACAGGAGGGTTGGAAAAATACAGAGGCCCCTTTGGAATGTGGGCTTTGATTCTGGCAGAACACGGGGTTGTGCCCAGCGAGGGCTCCCATGTGGCACCCAGAATGCCGCACATGTGCAGGATGGGCACGCGTAGCCTGGGAAGCGTTCCCACGGTGCCGAGGCACAGAGATGGGCCATGACCTCACGCACTAACCGAGGAGATGAAATCCCAGCGTCTCGTGCCCCGACTCTACCCCCGGGAACGGAACATCTGTCTAAACACTGGAGAGATCAGATCTTCAGAATAAAGATATTCGGAGCCACCAAGCACAGCGCACCTTTCCACCTGCTTGCTTAATATAATGTCATTATGGCAATAAATGTTTCTAATAAAGTATGAAAATGGATTGTTTGCTTTGCTGCTTGTATGAACTCTCATTCTGTTTTTATGGTATTGAAGCTGACATTTGCTTACCCTTTATCAGTGGATATTTAATCAAGTCCAATCTGTAAGAAGCAAGAGGAATTTTTATTTTATTTAAAACCTGTCCCCCACGTAGGAGGCCCGGGAAACGGGACACGTGTGATGGTTAGAGTTACACACGTGACACTGTGGGGTTCCCGGAAGGCAGAGCCACCACCCCGTGGCTGGAAGCTGGGCTCCAGCACGCTGAGGGATTCGGTGGTTTAAGTCGATGATCACGACACACGGTTCCGGGAATTACAGTGACCTCCACGCGCAAGACGGCTTTCATTTCTGTAGTCAAATGGTCTCAAAAGTACGTGTGTGCCTTTGGTCTTTAGGTGGCATGGGTTCATGCCATTCTCTTACTGCGAAACCTTCAGTGGCTCCCCAGACCAACGGGAGTAACTTCAAGCTCCTGAATTGAGCAGAGAATGGCATCTGCCACCCACGTGTAGCCGCTTCTCTTCCTCCCTCCAGCGGCTCCGCCTGCTCAGGCCCTGCGATGGCACGGCTGGTGGCACTTCTGTGACACCCATCCCTGTCACACCTGCACCGCCCTGCAGTGATGGCCTGTCGTCCTCATGGGTGAGGTCATGCCAGCACTCCCGCTGCAGTTCCAAGTCCGATGAGAAGCTCACTTGTGCCCAGAAATGCTCCTGAGAGTGACGTCTGTGACTTCGTGTCTGTGTCTTGGTGTGACCGCACTTGTCCTCCCTGATGCCACAGACTCAGGTCCTTCCTGAGACTGACGTCATGTTTGTCCCTCAAAGTCAGCACATGACAAGTGCCTCTCACGCAGGGGAGGGGCTTTAAAAACCTGCGTTCAATGGATCAATGGTTCGACAAACGGGGGAGCCATGTAGGACTCTGTCCTCTGCGTGTGTCACTTATGCAGGGGGGCCGACGTGAGGGTTCTGGGGGCAAAGTCGCGTCTGATGGCTTTATTACCATGAGTTCACCAAGTTGTTTATTTCATTCATTCAGTGTCATTCATTCATTCAGTGTCATTCATTCATTCATTCACTCACTCATTCACTCATGTATTCACTCTTTAATTAATTCACTCACTCACTTACTCATTCACTCACGTATTCACTCACTCATTCATTCACTCACTCACTCATCCACTCACTCATTCATTTGCTCACTCATGCATTCATTTATTCATTCACTCACTCAATTACTCACTCATCCACTCACTCATTTATTCATTCATTCAAGAAGCAGGTACTTGGGTTTGTGAGTTTAGGGTTCAGCACCCCCTGGCCTGAGGGATGCACACCGAGAGCCGGTGACTTCATCGCATGGAGGTGAGGCTGTGCTCCTGTCTAAGGGGGTGCCCCCCGTTCTAGCTGAACTGCAGACTTTCACTCACATGGGTGGGGCTCAACCTCGGTGTCAGACCATCTGATGACAGCGCTGGTGACTAGGAGCTCCACGGTCTCCAAGCCAGGGCAGCCAGCACCCGCCTCACGGAACAAAGCCTCCGGGCTGAGCCCCTTGTGGACTAATAAGCAGGGCGGGCAGCACGGCTGAGCTCTGGGGGCCGCAGGGTGAGCAGCGGCCACAGGGCAGCGGCAGCTCCACCCGGGCTGGAGCGTTCTGGAATTTTCCTCATATCAGCTTCAGATTTCAGAGCCAGCCCTTGCCCAAGGGCTGGTGCAGAGCCCTGAAGACCCAGACTTACAGATCGGAAGCGGTTGAGATGAGAATCGTCCCTCGCCACCTGCCCAGGGACCTTCGTGATAGATGAAACGTAACTGCAGGACCGTGATGAGAACCTTCACAAAAGTGTTTCCTATTAAAGAAAGAACGTAGAATTTAAAGGTTTTAAAAATCATGTTTGTGCGGCTGCTGTGAATGAGCTGCAGAATTTATAACAAGGTCCGAGATGACGCTGTTCCTGTCTCCCCACTGCCAGCCCCAGGGACGCCGTGGGCTCATCAAGAGAGAGCTGGGTCGTCCCTGCACCTCAGTTTACCCATTTGTGACTTGAGGAAGGACCCGTTCTTCCCGAACGCTCCGATTTCTGCCCTTTGGGAAGAGCACCCGGAAGGTTTCCGACAGGAGGCTGCGCACAGATTCAGCGGGAGCTGCCTTCTTCCACGTGCTTGGAGGGGGCTTCTGACCGGGGACACGAAGGGCCCATGCTCGTCGACATGGTGTGCCCTGGAGGTGACTCTGGTGACAGGTACAGGCATGTTGTCCCTTCACGGGGATCCACCCAGTGATGATGGTACTGGTTCGCTGGGCTGCCGAAGCAAACCACAAGCCCAGCGACCGCACAGCAAGAATGGACTCACGCACGGTCCGGGGGCTCGAAGTTCGAGAACGTGTCCCCTGTTTGGGTTTGTCCGCCTTTGTGGGAATGGCTGCAGGTCAGAAAGATTCCCGTCACATCCAAACGCCACGGTGCCTGCACGTTCGGCCCGCGTGCCCTGTGGTGTCTGTGGCCGGCACAGATGTCTGCCTCCCCCTCTGTATAGAGGTGGCCTTGGTGACCTTTTCCCCCAGTTCTGGCTCCACAGGAGCCAACCCCTGTTTTCACAAACTTCTCTTCAAGCGACAAGTGACATAGGTTCCAGGCTCTCCGTTGACTCTGGTACCGGCCTCAGCATCCGGTCTGCAAGGTTGATTTTCCCCAGAAAAGGCGGAGTCCACATGGGAATGTCCTGCTCCAAGGCCGCCACCCCTCCGTCTGGAAGCAGGATGCAGCCAGATACCACCTCTCTGCCTTGTGCCGCCCGGTGGCCGCCGGTCCTTCCGGGGTTTCTCCTGTGAACACTTGGGAGCCCACAGACTCCCATTTCGTGCTTGTAGGATTGATTTTTAAAAACCTAAGTCTAGAGCTTGCCGTGCATCCCTGTGGCATTTGAGCTGGCTTCGTGTCGTTCAGCCTGGCCGGCTCCTTCTGAGCACTGCGCCAGGATCGAGTGTGAGCAAAACGTGCCTCCCATGCGCTTGGCCCACGTGTCTGAGACCTAAGTGTCTGGAAACGATGCTCTGGCTCAGGCCAAGTGCACGGCTTCGTAGCTGCCCTCACACCCGGGCTGTGCTGTGGGCAGGTAGCAGCTCAGTGACGGGTGCTGCTCAGCCCGGTGATCCTGGGCCCTGGGCATCAGGACGTGGTTCCGACCGCTGCTCCAAAGGATCAGCAGGGGCCCAATGTGCCCAGAACTGCTGTGGGCACTGCCCAGCCCGGCTCCGGCCTCCCGCGGGTGTGCAGAGCTCCGCCCGGGCTGCGAGGCCACCATCAGCTTTTCAAGGCTGCCCCAGTGCCCGGTGAGGAGTTGAGGGAAAGCGCCTCTCGTGGGCTGCCCACGGTTCCCACGCATCGCCGCCCGGCTCGTAAGGGTCAGCGTCAGGGCGATGAGCCTGCGCAGCGTTCTCAGCGGCTTTGATCATCGTCTTAAACGGCGCTGCTCCGGGTTTGGCTGCTGACGCATGGTAATAATTTATGGCCCCCTGCTTCTCTCTCTTCTTCAACTTGGCATGGTCTTACCGCCTCCCCTTTTCCAATTCAAACGAGACCCCCATCTCCCACGGAGGCCCACCCGCGCTCACATCCCACACGAAGCTTAAATCATAACCCGGCGCTTCTGCAGAGGCTCCTGGGAGCTCAGTGACAGTCCTCTGGTGGGGAACCCTGGGCAAAAGGCGACAGATCCTCCAGCACCCGGAGGGGGTGTGGCTCCCAATGGGCCGCCGGGGGTGGGGACGGGGGGCCAGTCCTTCCGGTTCGTGTGGGGATATGTACCGCGCTTAGGTGACATCGTATGGAAAAGGGTCGCTGGAAATTCGGGCTTGTTACAAATATTTAAGCAGCTGCTAGCGAATCCTCCCGTACCCGGAGGCCGAGCTGCTGGTCGCCTCTCCTGGATTTTACGTTCAGAAAGAAACACAGCGGCGGCCGTCTCCCGCTGTGCCTGGGTTGATGTCTGTCTGTCCTCCTGAAGTGGGCCAGCCCTGGTGGCCACACACGCTGTCCCTCCAGGGACACAGAGGGGCAGCTATGGGATGGATGATACGTGGGAACTGGGATGACTGGTATGGGAGGTGGGGACAGGCAGTATGGTGGATGCTGGGAGAACCCAAGGCAGGAGATGGGATGGCTCTTACCAGGGTCGTGCATAGAAGAGGTAAAGACACACCCAACGGGCTGTGGGCAGGGACTCCGGTCACATCATGAGGCATGAAGGCAAGGTGACAGGGACAACAGGGCTAGGCTCTGGAAACCTGGAGCCTTATCAGGAGTGATGATGGGGACATTTTATGAGCCAATTTGGCTGAGCTTTGGCGCCCAGTTATTTGGCCAAACAGCCATCTAGGTGGTGCTATGATTTGTAATCAATTGATTTAAGTAACGGAGATTATCACGGAAAACATGAATGGGCCTCATCCAATTCACTGAAAGCCTGAAGTGCAGAAACGAGAGGATTCCCAGAGGACAAGGGATTCTGCCCCGAGGCGGTGACACAGAAATCATGTGGGAGGGTCCAGATCCTCAGCCCGGCCTGTGGGTATCGGACCCACTTGCTCTCACAACTGTGTGAACCCAGGGCTTAAAATTCCAAATTCATGTACATACACATGCTTACACACATGCACATGCTTACACACATACTTCCCGTTGGGCCTGTTTCTCTGGAAATGAGCAAGGAGGTCCCATGGTCACGGCTGCTTTTGGACTCAGTGTGCTGACCAGCACCTGGGCCACCGCGGAGCAGCCTGGTCTTCGCTCTTTCACAGTCTTGTCCCAAAGTGTGTTCCCTCACACAGACTCTTGACAGAGGACATCTCTGCTCTTCTCCTCCCCACCCGGTACCTTCCCGAAATCGCCAGACTCGCGTTCTCCCCGCGAGATCTGTCGACCAGACCCAAGGAGGCGGGCCTCCGAGGAGAAGAGCAATTATTCCCGTGGAAGATGGAATGCCTTTGAAAAGCAACCTCTCTCATGTGACCCTTGACTATTCCCCACAAGGATAAGATTAATAATGGTAAATTCTGCGAGAAGAATCTCTCTCACAAGACGCTGGCATGAGGACAAACACAGACACGTCTTTTGAAGAGCTGCCTTCTCCTAACCAAAGCTGTCATGTGGCCTTTCAGTAGGGGAAGAGAGCCCTGCACTGTCATGTGGAAGAAATTCAGGACTTTGAGGTTACCAGCTAAGTACCAGTCTTCAGAGAGATCTTGGCTCTTTGCTCTGACAGGCATAGAAGAGGAATTTTGATTCTAGCCATACCACAGCGAGGACCCACGTGGTAATTGTGGTGTGTAATTACCACGGGGCTCCCGAGAGAGCCGTGGAGAATCCAGAAAGATCTCAGAAGAATGCCATTCTGACTCGAGCGAAGCGAGGTGGGGATCCTTGTCGATAAATCTTACCCAATCTTGAGATAATTTCCCAGCAACAGTGTAATCAGGAGTGTGAGTGAGTAAGTGTGTGGGTGTGTAGCACACTCATACAGGCTCTAAAGTCCTTGTTGGCCCGTTGAGTCAAGACAGAGGCTGAAGAGGTCATAGACTTGTTGACTGACTCCAACAGTGAGAGCAAAGTTGGCTGGCCAGCTGTCCTTCCTAGGTAGAGACGTGTCATTGAGGTGAGTAGATGATTGTCTGAAACAAGTTAGCATGAGCCCACTGTATTTAAAAACCGGAAAAGAAATCTTAGCTCTAGCGGGCCTCTACAGGGCAGAAATTACAGAGCAATGCTTCCTTTGAGTCTGTTTTTCTCACAACATCTGCCGCATGTCCAGGACATTGTGCTAGCTAGCCAAGGAGACCATCAACGCTTGTCACTTTCAACTGCCCGATCTCTTCGGTGGCACTCGTCTGTGCCATCACGCATTTTAGGAGGCAGGCTTCCGGTATGCAACTGAGTCCGTGGCTGCTCAGGGCGCAGGGAAGCCAGCCTGGATGGTGCCAAGGAGGGCGTTAGACTGTCCGGTAACCCCCAGAAATGGCTGATGCGCAAGGCCGGACAGAGAAGGCGGGCTGGTCAGATGGTACCCACTCTGGACAGGGGCGAAGGTCTATAGCTCCGCACTCGGAGGTGACACATTTATTCCAAACGGCGTTACCCATTCTCATCCACATCCTGTGTCTGTAGCCACCAGCACGTCCTTATGGCCACCTCCACGTCCACCCGTACCCCTCCTCCATCCCTGTCTTTGTTCAGAGCCACGTCTGTCTCCTCTTCCTCACTGCCATGCCCACCCCCTTCCCAGCCACACCCCACCCCATCCCCACCTCCAAGCACATACCCACCGCTTCCCACCAGTTATACTCACGTCCACATCCAGTCTGTCCTGTGAGCACAGCCATGCCCACCGCCACGCCCACTGTCACACTCACCACCATGCCTACTGCCACGCCCACCACCCTACCCACTGCCATTCCTGCTGCCGTGCCCAATGGTGCCCTCATATCTCCATAAGGATGCAGCCACAGTTGTGAGTCCACCACGGCAGATGTACTTTGGGAAGTTGACAGATTAATGAGTGGACCTTCAGTGTCTTGTCACCATGAGGTTTCCTAATTAGTCCCGAGAGAATCCAGTGGTTCCTGTTTCCTAATGTGACTAGGTTTGCAAGATTAAGACAGCGTTCATTTCATCACCACGAGTAACTAACCCCCTTATATCAGGTGGCCAGTTGGATGTCACATCCGTGTCAGACTTGGCAAAGACTAGGTGACGGCAAGTGTGAATTCTGAAAGATCGCCTCTGGTTCACGAATGCTTCTAAGTGGCTCTGCTCACGGCATTGACTTTATCCATCTCTGGTTATGACCCTGGTCTTCGGGTAGATCTAGTCATTCTTCAAAGTCGCCAGAGGACTTTTGAGGTGTGTGCTGTCTTCTACCCAAAAGAATCAACCACCACCGGTGTCATGTTAATCATTGGCTGAAAGTGTTACTTAGTTTCCAAAAGTGAACGTTTCTCCCTAAACACTCCACGATTGGAACAGTAGTGAACCTTTGAGAGACCTGACCCATTCATTTAGTACCAAATCTCTACAGAATCGACTCAACCAACAGAATCCAGTGTTTTCAGCATCAACAATAAAACTAATAAAGGGGCTGACATTTTTCCTATTCCTAACGACAGCCTTGGTGGGTCTTTTTCTTCTTGGTCAATTAATGACTGTTACCCAACTGAAATCTTGTCTGGGGGAGGAGCAATTATTAATTTGCACAGAGCTTAATTTCTGCCCTTCTAACTAGGTAGACATGTTGAACACATGCATAAAGGATTTGCTGTCAGCTGTAGTTTGTTCAAGCGTATGTCTCTCCATGGGCAATCTCAGCAGACATCCATTTGTTCCTGATGCACCGCAGTGACTTATTCTGGATACCACGTGTATTCTAGAACTTCACATGGATGCAGGTATAAAACCCAGAATGAGGGTTCCTGTCAGAGGCATTCTCCCATGTGCCTGGGGTGCAAGTTGGCAGTGGGGGAAAAGGTTTGGATGGTTCTGCCCAGTGGCAGCTGCTCAGTGCAGTCTCATGGCAGCTCTGTGTCTGAGATTGGCAGTCACTCAGTAGCCACTGCCCTGTTCCTCAAGTCATCTCCCGATGTCCCAGGCCTTGAGGGAGAGCTGTTTGCCTCTCTGGGGAGACACAGGCTGCCCTGTGAGGCCACCAAGGAACCAAAGAGTCCCTTCCCTGCAAGGAGCAGGAGTCTGCTTGTTTGCCCCAGATGTGTTGGTTTTGTGTGCACTGAGGGGAAGCTTAATGAAGGGATGTCCCTTCTTTGTACCTGTGGGCAGCCCTGGGCAGTGCCAGCGAGTGTGACGAAGTTCCAGGCCCGTCGGGCTCCTAAAATGCTGCGGCTTCCCCGTGGGGAAGAGCACACATAAGGAGCAATTTAGTGAGAGACTGTCCATTAAAATGCTGCTAGCTCTGTGCCATTTTTCTTCTTCACAATAGTTTTCCCTGGATGCTTCCACAAATATGTAAAAAATGTTGCCCCCCCCCCGCGCCCCCCAAAGGAAACACTCAAATATTTATCTTGTATTTAACGACAGCAAGGGTTACTTGAGTGTTTTTGTTATTTTAATTTTAAGGCTGTGGTTTTTATTTCATGTGAATGAGAGATAAAAATCTTTCTGTGGTTTAACTGATAGGATGTTTTAGGGACAGTGAGGTTAAAAGGAAAACAAACAACCAACTCTGGGATGAGCAGTCACTGTTCCTGAACTTCTTGCTCCTCCATGTAAAAGTCATGCTAAAGGTGGGTGAACTCACTGGCACACGGGCCCCGAGTCGCTTTGCCCGGCTGGGAAGCCCACACGACAGCCACGCAGACACCTCGCGGGGTGTCTGTCGTGCGTGAGCGCGTTTTAGTCCATGTTGACGGGAGTACAGTGTGTTCATCGGGACGCATCCTCTGGTCACGAGGGACGGACCTCCCTACTTCTATCTCCCGTACCTTTATGCTCCTCCTGCGTCCTGTCGCGTGGTCCGTGGGTCGATGCTACGTGGCTGCCGTGCGGAGTGTTAGTGAGTTGGCGATGGGGGAGGTGCTGTCTGCATCCGATTTGCACCTCAGATCTGCTGAAGCTGAAGTGATGGTGAAAACAAGACTCAACGCCGACCGCTGGCTACTGAGTGAAGTTTCCCTTTGAAACTCCTGGCCACCCATGCAGAGCGGAGGCGGGACGGCCCCGGTGCCCAAGGCCGAGCTGCCCCCTGGCAAGAGGGGTGAGGGTCTCAGGTCAGGATCCGGTGTCCAAAGGGCTCCCCGAGGACCTGGATGGCAGAAGGTGGCATGTGGCCCCGCTTTCCCCGCCATCAGAGGCCGGATTACCTGGAGGGGTGGTGGGGCAGCGCTGTCGTTGAGCGAAGTGTGGCATTGTGCGCCGTTCCCTTCCCCCGCTGGTGGAGTTCACATCGGCAACACAAGGAACCCCCTTCTGTTTTCCTGCAAGCACTGCGGGGTGCCCCAAAGAGCACGGTTCTCAAAAGCCCGGTGACGAAGACCCAGAGCGGGAGGGGGATGGGTCCCGATGTCCGGGGTCAGAATGGCGGCAGGTCACTGTGGAAAACAGAGCGAGGAAGAGAAACATCCTCCCGAGCACCTGCATGGCTGCAGGAATCGCATCAAACCGAGCTGGACCGGCAGGGTTCCGTGCTACCCGGGTAGGGAGCTGAGGGGCTGGGGGGGAGGCCCAGGGGCCCCCCAGAGTGCACCACACCTGCGATGAGGGCTGTGTCTGAGCAATGACCTGCACTGCCTCCCCACTCAGGAGTCTCTCCTGGCACCCGACACGGTCTGCCTACATCATGGCGTGGGGAGACACGTTTGCTCCGTCTTATGCATTAACTGGAGAGGCCAGTCCAGTTCTGGCCTCTGGTGACCCTTGTCACCTCCATACATAGTCATGTAGTCACATCGGGGGGTAGGGCCTCAACATTGGAGTTCAGTCTGCAGCATTCCTGATTCCCAGGAGTGCCCTCCTGCTGATTCGGGAAGTGCTGAGACTCCCTGGGACGTCGGTGGTGTTTCTGGCACTGACAGGAGCCCTTATATTCAGAGGCAGCTCCAACGGGGAAGTCAGGAGCACACAGCCCTGTCACCACGGGGTGTACAACACCCCTGATGATTGCACTGGGAACATAGAGCCACAATTTTGCCCACGCAGACACACACACATATGCACACACATACACGGACATGCACATGCATGCATGCACATGCGCACACACAGGGATGCACATACCTGTCTCGAGCTGGTAGCCGTCTCCCACGCCCCTGGTGCACACTCTGCTCCCCCATATTCTGAAGTTCTCATCGACCAGCCATGACAAAGCTGTCCCGGTTTCTGCCCCCATATTGACACCTGCACCCTGGCCCTCGTCACAGCGGTCACACAACAGGCTGCCCTCTCTGAGCACGAGTCCTGGAACGGGCGGTCACTGGGGAGTCACAGAGAGCCATGTCGGGCGTGGGCGACGAGCCGCAGTCACTAACTGCTCGGTGGACGAGGAGTTTTCCCTCCATTGTTTCCAAATGCGAAACGTCTCGGTGGGAGCGGTCTCAGCTGGCGTCTGAACTCGCCCGAGCGGTTTGGCTGTGTAGGAAACGGCCGGGGATGCCCGGCAGAGTTATGGGTTCTCAGCAATCCAGGGACAGACACACTCCCCTGAGCCAGAGTCAACATCGCCCAGCATTGGAACTTCAGCCGGAACAGCCTCATCAGTTAAAATTCCAATAATGCCAGTCATCACGTATTAGTTGAGGTCTTTGTTCGCCCCGAGCTATTTCTGTCTATTTGTAACGTTTATGGCTTCTGGTTCCTATGGCGCTGTGTAGATGGTATTGTCTGCAATTCAGAAAGTGGAAAGGAAACCTTTGGACGCTGAGGGCACAACTGCATTTTCACCATATCGTGGGCATTATGGACTATGAATAATTAGAGTCTAAAGGCCCGCTACCGGAATCATCCAGAAACTTCCAGCCCACAGAGAACCGTGTTCCCGCGTGTCCGCGACAGCACAGGTCATTTGCCAGCATTCGCTACGACAGTGCAGAGCACAGATTTGCTGGGCCTCTCCTGTCACACTAACAGTGCACTGTGTCCGCTGCTGGACCTCGTGTCTGTGGCCATGAGAGGATCCTTTGTCTAGCGGCCGTGTTGGGCAGGGAGCCCAAGAACCCCTGCACCGCAGGGGAAGCCGACACGACCGGCTGCCTTAGGAGGCTGGGAGGGGGGTCCCCGCCTCTGCACGTTGTCTGTGCTCATCCGCGCTCTCTCAGACCCCGGGGTGCCCTCGGCCTTCCTGTGAATTACAAGTGGCAGACGCAGGCTTTCTGCCACGGAGCAAGAGCCCGCTGTCCTTGCGACAGAGCCAAAGCCGTTTCAGAAGGTGTGGACTAGTCCTAAGTGTGCTGGGCTGCCCCGCTCAGACATCACACTCAGCTCGGCATTCTGGCAGAGACGAGGAGGAGGAGGAGGCAGACCCACTTGTTTACCTTCCCAGCTCGGAAAGACACAGGCGGGGAGGCAGCCAAGAGGAGGAGGGCCCACGGGGCAGGGGCAGCAGGGCCTGGCTTCCGCTCTGTTGACTTTGGCAAAAGCGCCACATGAAACATTAGGCCTCCGATAAAAATAAGTTACAATCCACAAGTATGTGAGTGAGAAGGTTTCCCCGTGAAAACGTAATAAATGGAGGCTAGTTCGGTCACCCGTGGGCAGCCACGGGGCATAAGCAGCCCTGTGAGTCTGTGGGTCTGGGTTGGGAGAAGTGGGAAGAAGCCGTGAGGCAATTCTGCAAAGTGCATGAAAGTGTCGGCGTCTGTGTAATGTACGCGGCCCGTGTTAGATACGGTCTGTTCAATAGTATTTAATGCTGTCATATGACATCCTTCTTTCATCTGCCAGCTGAAACATATGAAAAGACCAATCAGAAACATTTTATAGAGTCAGAAACATACTCATTGAATTTGATAAAAACTGTAGAAGACGATAAACAGGTTCACGGTGAGGGGGCGGGGAGACGTCTCTAAAAGACTTTGGAAGAGAGTTACTGTGGAGCGTGCGTGGTCTTTCCTCTAGGCAGGGGTCTCCAAACTGCGGCCCGCGAGGCCCTCTCATGCGGCCCGTGGAGACCTTTTTATCTGAATAACATAATATTAAATAAATAATTAAAAGCAACATCAATGTTTTGATTCTTTTTTATTTGGACCTCGAGTGTGTATTCGGCCCCCAAACTGCTGTTTGATAGTTAATGCGGCCCGCGGGCTGACAAGTTTGGAGACCCCCGCTCTATGGCGCTGGCCTCGCAGGTTACTTACCGGGATGGTGTGTGTGTCATGGGACACGCTGTTCTTATGCCCTGAGCGCTCCGCTCTCCCGGCTGCCCCGTAAATTGCCAGTAGCCGTGGCCCCGTATGAGCAGCAATGATTAACCCCAATGCTAGTTGGACTTGCTCCACTCTCGCTGCTGCCTACAGCCCTTCCCTATGGCGGAGAGTCCCTGCCTCTCGCCTGCCTCTCCCCATCACCCCGCGCCCCAAATCCAGTTGTACACTTTCAGCAGGATGCGCTCTCCCTGTTCGCACCGTTTTCCTGCCACGTAGGACGTCTTTGGTGCTGTTTGAGGAAGCAGGCCAAACTGTTTGAAAACCATTGTTAAATAAAATATAGTCCAGGACCTGTCTGTAGGCAGTGAAAGCACGGAATAAAAGAAAATCTACTCTTTTCTGTGTGTGTGTGCGTGCGCGCGTGCGTGCGTGTTGAATTTTATAAGAAGCCTAGGACTGGCTTCCCATACTATGGGACCAGAATATTCTCATATGTTAACTCCGCGCGTGAATTCTCACCGGGTATGTAACTGCATTATTTAACTCTGTAAAGCGAGTCGCGGCACAATTTGTGTGAGATGAAAATAAAGTTACAGACCCTCAAATGTCACAAACCCTGGCGCGCGTCTCACGGTTCCACGGATGGGAAGCTGCCCAATCCCGCTTTCGCTTCCAGGCCCCGGGCTCACACACCAGGCACGCGCCGTGTGTCTCTAAACCTCGTTTTGTTTGCAAATGGATTTCCTGGCCTCCGGGTTTGGGTTTGACTCGGGGTCCTCAGCTAGACTGCGGGAAGGCGGGGTGAGTGTCTCCGAGCGCCTTGGCGGGAGGGGTGCTCTGCGGGAAGCCCGGAGCTCAGGGTGAACAGACCTGCCGCCTATCAGCAGGTGCCCGATGCCTGGACAGGGGGAGGTTGGCCCCCTCACCCCAGGTTTGCACGCCCCATAAACGGGCTTGCGTTGTTGCTGCTGGAATGTCCGTCAGGAACATCTTGGGGGTAACCCTTGGGGGGACTGGCACCTTAGGGTTTTGAAACAGAACGTTCGCTGTCTTTCTTCCTCCAGTCGCGGTGGTGTCCTTGTACTAGGGGGAGAGGAGGCACACCCTTGCTGTTTATCCGGTGTCTGGTTTCCTGTGGTGGTGCCATGTTCCAGGGCAGGAGAGGCGACACAGGCCAGCTCTCCACGGAGTGCTGGCAGCGCCCACAGAGCCTGCTGCGCCAAGCGGGCAGCCATGGTCTTGGCTTGTCCACGGTGCATCCAGGAAGCGCCGGGAAGGCGCCCTGTTGGTCGTCTGGGCCCCGACAGCTCCTCCCACATCTCGTGTGTTCATCCTTCTCTGTGTCCCACATCTTCCCTCCAGTCTGGGCACCGCCCAGCGCTTCCCGCTTCCTAGCGAAGGCCCTTCTGCCCTATTTCTCACCAGGACGACTCCCGGTGTCCCCCCCGCCCCGGCCCCCGGATCCAGGTGTTCCAGCGCTGAATGGCACTCCTTTGGGGTCCTGCTGAGTGCAAATTTGGAAATGTGGGCTAATGGGGATCCAGAGTTAATGGGCCCCGCCCACGTGACACTTCTTGGAGCTGTTCAGACATGTGACTTCAGCCCGAGGGAGGGAACGGGGGCTGGGGGCTGGGGATGTCTGGTTCCGTGCCAGGCTGGAGTGAAAAAGAGATTTTGACCAGGGGGCCTCTGCTGCAGGGAAGGGAGAAGGGGGTCCCTCCTTCCCCCTGACACGGCTGCCTGTCGCTCCTTCCCTGGCTCTGGGGACGCCTGGGTCTGGGTGAGGGGAATCTGGGAGGCTCTGGGCGAGTGGGCAGCCCAGGCTGGGACTGCGCCCCGCTCCTGAGTCCATCGGCTTTGTGAGCCGAGGAAGCCGCCTCGTCGTCTGTACGGCAGCGGCGGTTATGCCGGCGTCCCGGGGAGCTGCAGAGAGTAACGCGGGGACCCCGGTGTAAACACGCGCCCATCCACGGCTGCCGTATGCACGTGCCGTGTTACTCTGCAGCCTGACCCATCGGGGGCATCGGGAGGACAGAAATCCAGGCCGAGCCCCAGGTGCCATCTGCAGAAGTCTGAAACGTCATGTGCAGCATGTCGGCTGAGCTCCCGGGGCTGGAAAGAGGGGGGCCACTCTGGCAGGAGCAGGTGACATAGACCAGAGCACAGGTGACACTCAGATGCGGGACATGAACAGGTGACATAGACCAGAGCACAGGTGACACTCAGATGCGGGACATGAAGGCCTCTGCGCGTTCGGGGCCGGGGTGCGGAAACCCGCCTTTGCTCCCCACTCTTGGTCTCCAGGCCTCTGGGCTGGCTTCTTTGAAAACGCCAAGAGGGAGCCCCTCCCGGGACGGCAGCGGCTCCGGAGGCAGCTGGGTTCTCTCGGGCACGTTACGCACAGAGTGACCAAATCCACCGGGTCCTCCCAGAGCCAGCCTGGGAAAGGCCCCCGGTGGTGGCCCGGGGGGTCCGGGGTGTTCGGGCGGCTGCCTCTCCCGGTCAAGGGGGAGACCGGCTGGGCAGAAACCCCCGATGGAGGGCACTCAGCTTCCCTGTCAGCTCCTCGTCTCCTCGTCCTGAATTTCAAAGCCGCCGTCCTCCGAGCAGTGACGGGACTAACTGCGTGGGTGTGGGTTCGACCCAAGTAATGGCCACTGACCTGTGACTGCGCAGACCACGCCTTCCGCGGGCGTGGGAAGCAGCCAGGGCGCCTGCCGTTCCTCCCTTTTTTACCCTTCTTTGGGCAAATGGACCCCTTTCCTGCGGGGACTTGGAGAGACGGGTAGCTGGTGAAAACAGCCTGAACAATGGCTGTTGGGGGTGAAATGGTCGTGAAAAGGGCTCATTGCTCCTGGAAATCTGCGAAGCAGCGGGAGGTGCTGTGATGGCCGAGCTTCAGAGACACTTCTGATACGGTGACGTCTTTTCACCTGGCCTTGGAAGGGAACAATGTGGGTTGACAGTTTTTTTTCCACCCATTTTTTTTGTTAACTTGCCCCCTAAATAAAAGCGTACCAATTATTGTGGTCGGGCCCTTCGGCTGTCAGGTGTTTCATTTCATACAGTTCACCCCGAATTGTCCCTAGTAGCAAATTTCTAACATAATAGTTCATCCAAAATGAACCTGATCCTCCGGGGGTCTCCCCTCAGCACCCCCTGCCCCCCACCTGCCTGGGGACCTGCCCTTTAGTCCTGGAAGACATCAAGGACAATGAAATCATCTTTGTGACACAAGACGTCAGCGTCGCTTTGGATAATAGCCTGCAAGCTGCACTTACCTAGGAAAGGGGTGGGGGAAGGCCCCTCGCCCCCCAATGTTGAAAGGTAGACAACTAACGGTGTATTTTTAATTACCTGAACGCTTTAGCACGGAAAGTAGTCGGTTTATAGTTGCCTTCCATACGTAGACTACAAATTATTAGTGCATGAAAATGGCGTGCAAGTTCGGTGGCTGGCTCTAGTAATTTTGGATATTTTCCATGCTATTACTGCCTGCTCCATATACCTTTACTGGTTCTTTTTGAAATTAACTTAATGGCACTCTGCAGAAATGGACTGCCTACTGAGCGCACGCACTTGCCTGCGACGTCGGACCGAGTCCCCACTGAGAGGCACTGATTTGGCACAAGCAGGGAGGAGAGTTAGCATTCCTTCACTCGAGGATCAAATGATTCAAAACAAATAACGAAAGGCGCTTCAGGAGCCGCTGGAGTCAAGCTTTGCTCTCGATATTTTGGAGCCGTGAACGCGTATCTCGCATGGGGAAGGCCGGGGGCCCTGCCCAGTCCTCTCACCACGAGGCCTCCAGTCCCTGAGCTTGCCGCAGGGCTTCCCCTTCAGCCATTCAGTGTTGCCAGCCCGTCCCTGAAATGTCCCTGCAGCCCCCAGGACACTTCCCTGGAAGCCCAACACCCCTTCAGAGCTCCAGTGGTTGAGCAGTGTCGGGGTCCTCTTTCTACTGGCCTGGGGCCTTCCTCCCTCCTCCCAGCGGGGCTCCTCTGTGGGGGCCGTGTGCTCAGGGAAGAGGGCCACGTGGAAGCAAGTGGCCGGGGGATCCCAGGGAGACTGGACCCCACGGCCAGGTCTCGCTGGGGAAGGGAGCCTCCAGAGGCCACTCCGAGAGCTGCCATCTGACCCAGTTGTGCATCCAATCAAACCACGTTCCTGATCACTTCCCGGCTGCCCCTGGGGGCGGGGAGGCGGAAGCTCCCTCTTCTCCAGCTCCTGGGATTCTGGGATGGGCCTTGCAACTGCTGTTTGCAGCACGGGGGACATATAGTGTCCCAAGTGACAGTGTCGGGCCATAGGGGAGGTCTGGTCGTGTGTTTGCAGGTGCACGGATGTGCCTCCACACACAATGGCCAAGTGGTTGACACCCAAGAATGTCATCTTCTTATGTTATTATTTGGGGAGCCATATGGGGGAGCCCCACTGTTTGAGGCTGGGCAGTCTCTGAGAATCGGTGACTACCCCGTTTTTAGATTGTGGGCAGCAGAAGAGTGATGTGAATGTCCCTTTAATTTCTCTCTCTCTCCAGAAGCAAGGACCCAAGGAGTCCTAGAGAGAAAGGAGAAAGCGGCATTAATTCTATGAGGGCTCTCCAGCCACCCTTCGTAAAGACAGGACGATTTCCATTTGAAAGGGACTGCTGTTAATGAGCTCTCCTCTCCCAGCCTATCACCCCACAAGCAAGGGGGCGGCTTTGAAGTCAACACGGTCTATTATGGGTGAAATAAACCCCTCAGAACAAAGGGCAGTTCAAGTATGGAGGTGCAGACGCTAATGGCCCACACTCAACCCCACTTCAGTTCCAGCAGCCGCTCTGGGCCCAGGAAGCTGTGAGCGTGGGGACAGGCTCCCCGCGGCCCCTGGGGAGTCCTGGCAGCACAGGCTTGTCTTGTCTTTGGGGACACGGGCCCCGCAGAGCGGCTTCTCAGTGGTGACAAAGTCAAGCTGCATTTTTTCAGGGTTTAGACAGCCACGGGTGAGACTGCTTACGGCTCTGCCCGTTTTTTTCCTTTCTGAGTGTCCTTATTCGCAGGGAAGAGAGCGCAGTTGTCACCAGGGCCTGGCTTTCTCGGCTGCGGCTGAAATGTCTTTTCTGCTTGTGAGTTCAGCAAGTAGCACTGAGCAGCGGTCATTGGAGAACACGGCCTAAGCGCCCGCTCTTCTCCGAGCAGATGCCAATCGTTTGAGGTGTGGGTTGCATTTCTGTGAGGCTGCTCTGAACGCAGACCGTGCACTGCCCATGTGCCAAAGGATGAGGGGGGAGACTGGGGTATCCTGTGCACAAAGCGGGGCCCGGGGCGGTGACGCCCACCTGCAAATAGTGGCAGCATGGCCTCACCCCAGCCACCGTCAGAGCTGTGCGCACACAAACGTGCAGGGGTGCGCGCACACACGTGCAGGGGTGCACACACACACGTGCAGGGTGTGCGCACACACGTGCAGGGGGTGCGCACACACGTGCAGGGGTGCGCACACACACGTGCAGGGGTGCGCGCACACTTGTAACATGACCCCTCTGCACCCCCCTGCCTCGCTGTTTGAGCCTGTCCTCGGGATGACAGGTCAGTTTTGAGGGCATGTCAGCAACAAGTGGGACAAATCGCCTGTGTGGCGTCTTGTCATTGAAACACTGAAGTCACAGCACAGTCCGTTACACACCATCTTAACCTTGAAGAGTGACCTTGACAGCCACGCGGATCCTGCGAGAGGGGGAAAGATCACTCAGGACAGAGCGTGGGTCTGGTCGTGAAGGTGGAGGAAGCCAGGAGTATGAGAGACACCACCTTTGTATGCTCTCCATTTACAGCACCAAAAATGTAGTTTAGGCAATTTTTTTTTTAATAAACTGGAGACACGTTCTGTCTTAGGGATGACCCCGCGCTTCACCTCCTATCCCACCACCAAGGGATTTGTGTCCTTCGACGGTATCTAACGACACGCCGTGATGGCCTTCCATGAATGTGCCCGCCTCCACAGCGTGTCCGTTATCGCAGGAGCCCAGGCCTTCTCGTCCCGGGACTGTCACATTGAAGCAGCATCCCGTCCTCTTCCAGAACCGGAATGACAACGAGTGTCCCTCTCTCCAGGCTCGCACCAACGGCTCTGTCCCCACACCCTCCACCTGTCTGCCGCTGTCTACTCTCCCCCGCTCTCCCCTTTCCCCGGAGCAGGTGACTGATCCTGAGGTCCCCACAGGAAGCCTGCCCCACGGATGCCGAAAACACGGAATTCCACTGCCTTTCTCCTCGTTACGCTACAGAATCCTGGCAGACGACAGAAGCCATCCTCATGTTCCCTTCTAGTGACCGCCATCCCCACAGCTCCCGCCATGGACGCCTATTACCCATGTGAAAACGTCACGCGTGCGAAATGCTCTCTGCCCTCCTGGCGGTTCCATCGGCTTCTACGGTGCGCGTCGCCCACGCTGCCGCCCGTGGCGATCCTTCGTTCTTTTGCACTGTTGTACGATATTCCGCGGCCTGGGGGTGACACAGTGTAATTCTGTGTCCCGCTGTTAATGGAGATCTGTGGGGTCCCCCAAGCGCTTGGTGGTGACAAATAGCACTGCCTAGAACATTCATGCACATGGCCTTCGGTGGTCAGATGCGTGCCTCCCTATGGACTACATATCTAGGGTTGGCATTACTTGGTCACGGTCAGGGTCAGTGTGAACGACCAGGCTCACAAGCAAATTCCCGAGTGTGAATAGGTGTGTTGTTCATGTTCTTCCCAGCGGCTGGTAAGAGCTCTGGTGGCCCCTGTCTTGTCAACACTTGCTGTTGCCAGTTTCTCCCCCGTTCGGCTGCCTCTACAGTGGTAACCCTTTGCGGCTTCACATGGCAATTCTCTGAGGACTAATTATGCTGAAAGGCTTTAATAAGCGTATTAGCCATTTGTTGAAGCTTTTCAATGCAACGCACATCAGCTCTGTGACTAGGTTTTTGTTTTGTTTGGGTGCTTGCAATTTTTTTTTTTAATTAAGCTTTTCTTATTTTGAGGTAACTGGAGATCGTGTGCAATGGTAAGAAATGATACTGAGAGATTCTGCATATCATTTCCCCCATTTCCCCCAGTGGTAACATCTTGCATTGGATAGTTTGACATTACAGCCAGGACACCGACATTGATATGATCACGATATAGTCGAGGGTGTCCCAAAATTCACGCAAGAAGTAAGTTTGTACGAAAATTGCGAATCTTGCATGAATTTTGGGACACCCTTGCCATTTTCATCAGCCCAAGGGGCCTCACGTTCCTTTTAGAGCCCCACCCTCCTCTCTCCACCCTCTTCCTGACGCCTAGTAACCGAAATCTGTTTTCGATTACTATGATTTTGTCATTTCAAAAGTGTTACATGAGCGAAACTACACAGCTTGCATCCTTTTGGTATCAACATTTTTTCCACTCAGCGTAATTCCTTTGAGATTCATCAAAGATTTTGCATGTATCAATAGGTCACTCCGTTTTAGTAGTGGTCCATGGCGTGAATGCACCACAGTTCGGTTAAGCACTCACTTGTTGAAAGGCATCACTTTGGGGCTATGAACGTTCACGGACAAGATTTTGAGCGAATACATTTCCGTTTCTCTAAGAACAAGACCCAGGAGTGTTCGTTTCTGGGACTGTGGCAGTTGCAGGTGTCGTGTTTTCAAGAAACTGTCTGACTGTTTTCCAGAATTCTCAGTGCCGCCAGCACCGGCGACCAGCTTCTTTGCATCTCTGTCAGCATGTGGCGTTGACTTTCTGTTTTATCTTAGTCACTCTGCGAGGGGTACAGCGATGTTGCCTTCTGGTTTTAAGTTGCATTTTCCAAAGGCGCATGCTGTTGAACATTCTCTTGTGCTTCCATGTCATCTGTGTGACCTCTGGTGAAATGGCTCGTCATGTCTTTTACGCATTTTCCAACTGATTGTTGGATTTATGGCATTGAGTTTTAAAGTCTTTATATATTCTAGCTGCTATCCCTTGGTCAGATGCATGATTTGCACATACTTTTTCATCCTCTTAAAGGGGTCTGTCACAGACCAAATGTTTTTAATTTTGTTCAAATCCACTGATAAATTTTCTTTTTGTAGTTCATACTGATGGTTATTTAAAATAACTTGTCCATTTTGTATTTAATTGTAGGGGTTCCTTTTATACGTAGGTTCTAAGTTCTTTGTTGGACATGTGTACCAGAAATAGCTCTCCCACAACATGCCTTGCTTTCATTCTTTTAATGGCGTCTTGTCTGACTCTTTTGGTAAATAGAAATTTTCATATTAAATTAAGTTCAATTAACCATCTTCCCCTTCATGATTATCACCTCTGTTCCTGTGGTGTCACTTGCGCTGATGGTGGAGGGTGATGGTGAATACAGTGGCTGGTAGCTTGAAGTAGCAAAACAGCACCAAACTGCACCAGCAGTCACCGTCACGTTTCATGCCACACACCTGCAGACAAATGCTAGTTGCACTTTAAAATGTATTTGATGAGTGGTAAAACTATTAATTTATTTTGTTTTTCATATTCTGCATGGTAAAAGATGAAGTCTGCATAAAAGATTTTTACTGAACACTGAAGCCCAATGATTGACTCAAATAAAAATCCTTCTGTGATTAAGACTCAAAGTGAACTAGTCACTTTTGCATGGATTGTGATTTTTACTTGAAAAAATAACTGACAGCTGAGTTAACAGGGATTCTAACTTGGGTATTTAGCAGACATTATTTTTCACAAGAAGAATAAATTGAGATTGTCAAGTCAAGGCAAACAACTGAGTGTATTTATTGCCAATGATAAAATTCAAGGTTTAAGCAAAACTAAACGTTTTGGAAGACTTGCCTCCACCTACTGCTGACCCACCATGTTGGTTTGCCTGGACCTGTGTGGATTTTTGGGTTGCAGGAATTTTGGTGTTAAAACTGGGAATGTCGGTCCCACACCCTGTGAACTTGATAGCTTCTCAGTACTTCAAGACTTTTGTGATGAGATAAGTAAAGATATTAATGAATAAAAAGGTAAAGTATTATGTAAAGACGTGTACCGAAATTTGGAATCTCTTCATAACTCAGCAAGCCAATATTTTCCACATGATGATTGCATAATGTTATGAAATCATGCATGAGTGAAAGATCCACCCAGTGTGTAAGACAGACCAGTGGGGTTTAGTGTAACTAAGTGCAAGAAGTGATTTCTTATGAATTCAGGTTTCACATCACAATTAACCTTTAAAAAACTACACCTGCTAAATATTGGGATAGTATCAAAGGAGACCATCCACACTGATCTGACAAGGCTATTGGAGCACTTCTCCTTTTCTAGCCATATACCTATGTGAAGCTCAATTTTCTTTATAGATGTCAACAAACACAAAACATCACAACGGATCAAATACAGCTGCAAATGTGAAAACGCAGCTGCCTTTCATTAAGCCAAGCATTACAGAAATTTTCAAAAATGCAAAACAGGGCCAACCCTTCACTAAACATTTTGCTTTAGAAAGCGTATCTTTTCTGAAATAATGCAATCTTTGTTAGCATGTCATGAATGTATTGTTATTTGAAAATGAATTAATGGATATTTTTAAATGCTTCTGTTTTAATTTCAAATATGGTAAATGATAATGAGTATGACCCAGATAGAAGTTCTTTCAGATCCTCAATAATTTTTAAGACTGAATGGGGCCCTAAGATTAAAAAGTTGAAGTGCCTTTGGCCTAGGTCCTAATTTTTTCATATTTCCAATTGATGACTTCAAGGCTGCACTTCTCTTTTCAGGCATGGCTTTATTTGTGCATTTTGGTATATCTTATTTTCCCTATTATTCAGTCGAAAGTGTTTTCTAGTTTTTATTATGACTTCTTTGAGTGTGTATTATTTGAAATTGTTCTGCTTCATTTTCAAACAATTTTTTAAGATTTATTTTTATTGCGTTTTTGACAGAGAGAGAGAGAGAGACAGAGACAGAGAGAAGGGAGAGGGCCCAGAGCAGGCTCCATAGCTGCACATCATCAGTGGTGACATGGTTTCATTCCACACAGGTGGGTGTGGGGCCACGTGGGGCGGGAACTGAACTGGGGGCCTCCCGCATGGGAGGCGAGTATCTTTCCTGCCATCCCGGTGGTTAACAGCTGGGCTGCAGTTCAGCACATGGGATTGCGTGTGCTGGGGCCAGGAACTGAACTCTGGACCTCGCAGTTTGGAGGCAAGTGCTCAAGCTGCTGAGCTATCCCAGCGTTCCAATTAGTTCTATAATTTTTAATAGTTACTCTCAGGCTTATTGGTGGGTCTGGGTGACTTGCACATTCTCATTAGTCAACTTCAAATTAGTTGTCTTACCAGTTCTTGAACAATGTAAGGACCTTGTAATACGTAAGCCACATTTATGTGGCTTTCCTTTTTTATATTATTGTTGTTTTGTGTTTTAGTTCTTTGTATACTTAAAATCTCTTCAAACATTATGATTGTTGTTTTCAACCATCGCTGTTCCTTCATGTTTACTTCCTCATTTATGGTGTCTTTGCTTCTTCCCGCATCGTTGTGAATCCACTTATGACCCTTGCCTTTCATCTGAACAATTTGCTTCACTATTTCTTTTAGAGTGGGTCCACTGGAAATAAGCCCTCTCACTTCCCACACTTCGTACAGTCTTCATTTTCAAAAGATACTTCAATGAGCACGGATTCCTAAATTAGTTATCTTTTTCCCCTAGCATTTTAAAGATTTCTCTCCACGGTCCTTTGGTTGCCTTCATTTCTGTTGCAAAGGGGACTGTCTGTCTTACTGTTTTTTCTTTGTTGGCCTTTGGCTGCTTCTAGCTTTGAGATTTCACTTTGTCCTGACTTTTCACTTTTCACTGGAAGCGTTTTTTGTATTGATCCTTCTGGGGGGACTTGTTGCACATTTTGAGCTTCGTGAGTCAGAGTTGGACAGTTCTCACTGCACGTCCCCAGACGACGCTCTGTCCTCCCTTTCCAGGTACCCCGTTAGATTTCTCCACCAGCCTCAGGTGTCCCCCAGCTGCTGCTGGCGTTTTCCACGTGTCCCTCCCGGGGCCAGTTTTGGGTAGGACACGTGGCCGTGCCTCTGAGGTCATGCATGCTCTGTTCGGCTGGGACTCTACTCCAGTGAAACTTGCTGACAAGTCCCTAGTTCCGTGTTGTACTTTTCATGGCTTCTTTCTCATAGATTCCAGTCACTTGATGTCATTCTCTAGTTTTCATTTACTTTCTCAAACATCTTCATATAACTCAAGTTCCTGTTTGATTACTCCAACACCCAGATCACCTGCGGCCTCTTCCTACTCTCACTTGTTTCTCTTGATTTTTGATGACTTGTTTCCATTGCTTGTCTTGCCTGGTAAGTTGTTAACTGAGTGTCAACACTCCATAGAAAAATGGTGAAGGCAGTAGGTGATGTTACTGTTTTCTTCCTGAGGGGGCGGGACTGGGGGAGATGACCTTGACCCGCTCTAGGCTGGGTTTCCAGCTTTGGAAGGGGTGACCTTATGCCTGGGCCGTAGTCCTTCAGGAACGTCACCTGGGACCCTTCAGGGCTCACAGGCCTCGCCTCCTTACTGGGCCCTGAACCTCGGGTTTTGTCGCCCCAGCATTGCGAGCCTGCTGAAGTCCTTGCTTAGCTTCTAAGCCTCTTGGTGGCTGCTTTCCTCTGAGTTTCTCCTCCTTTGCCCCGTGTCTGCATTCATCTCTCAGCACCCCCTGCGGAAATTGGGTTCGGAATATCACCTCCCTTCTCTGGGGTTCCCTTCACGCTAGAATCCTGGCTCCTCATTTTCTGACTGCGCTGCATCCAATTACTGTCTTCCCATCCCATCGAGACTTTTCCAGGTACCGCTTTCTCTTTCGACTCTATTTCCTACGCTGCACATTGGCAAGTACCCCAGTGGGATGGAAGCATCAGTGAGCGGAAGGCTCACCCCAATTCTTTCCCTTCCTTCTGAGATCTCACACCTCACGTCCTAGCTGCCCGGATTGGTTTCCTTTCTTTAAACAGATCTTTTTCTCTCCAGCTTTTATCCAACCTCAATGTCAAGCCACATATCCCTGCTACAGGCTCCCCTGTAACAGCTACAAATGTTCACTTATGTACACGGGTTTCCCTAAAATCCCTGCAGCTACTGCGTGGCCCGTCCCAGGGCCTGTGACCGCGCATGGACGGTCTCCAGGGGGGCGAGCCGCACTTGCTGCAGAGCCTCTTAGTGGACAGGGCGTCCTAGCCCGTTCGTTTTGCTCTGGACGTTGTTTCACGGTTGCCATATCTTTCGATGGCCCTAGAACGCCAAGGTAGGGGTTACGTTCCCGCCTCAAAGGGAGGCTGGGCAGGGGGGCACAGGCCCTGTGTGGGTTCCAGGATCGCCTCTCAGGAGAGCTGCTGTGGGAGACCGGGGCGCCCCGGCGTCAGGGGGCGTTGGCGAGGTTGGCAAGCACATGGGCATTGGCCTTCACAGCAACCCAGTGGCCTCGTCTTTGCCATCGATGCCAGCCCATTTCCCCGGCTGCTGTCTGGGTAAGTGCCTGTGCTTCCTGCCATCCACGTGGTGACGAAGGAAAACCGTCTCCTCCGGCGACAGCTGCCTCTCGTCCAGGGCTTGTCTGGGAGGCCAGCGTGGCTGTCACTGGGCCGCCTCTCAGTGGTCTGCCTGGGGTTTTCACTGTCAAAACAAACCAGTTTTGGGTCATTACCCTGTGGTGCCAGCCAGAGTTACGAGCCTGGCAGTTTCTCCCCATCTCTCTGGCTCCCAAACAAATGGGCCCTAGATCCTTGCTTCTGTGTGACCCCAAGTGGTCTAGAGCCTGCGTTTACTTGCGGCAGCCAAAGCTGCCATCGTGACAAAGCCACTGGCTTATTTTCCGGCTTCGTCTCTCCCCCCGCCTGGCACGGAGGCCGCATTGTGGTTGGCTGCGTTCCACGGCCTTCTCTCATCCTGCGGTACTGGCACCGTTTGCTGGAACGACGTTGAAGTCGCCACTTAGATTTCGGAAGCGAGGAGGCCTGGAACGAGGACAGGCCTCCTTAGGAAACGCCGACCAGGGTCTTGCCTGGTTTGCAACCTGAACTTCTGACTGAGGGGCACCAAGCCCATGGGCGCAGAGGGTGGGGCCGTTGACGCTTTCTGTGCGACCGTCACCTTGGGCATTTGGCATGGCGTCAGGGTCCCCTTTCCAGCATGATCTTTTAAACCTAGTAAATAAACCCGACTACGGCACTACAGCTACCAGCTACCGGAAAGGCTTTAATGCGATAGACAAGACAGTGACTTTGTGATACTAGCGAGCTGGGCCAGTGCGGGGACAGCCGCTCTGCGTGGGGAGCTGAGAACTGCGGCTGCTTCCATGTCACATGGCAGTGGGTGCAGGCCTCTCAAGGCCTCTCGATGTCTGTCACAGCGGCTGGCACCACCGCGGCTTGCTGGCCACACGCGAATGGGAGGACGGGCTACACCGCAGTAGTTTCCCATCCACCAGGAGCCCTCCCGGCTAGAGCCTGATTTGGCCTTCGCCTCTCCAGGCCCCAGGACGCAGCGCCCGGGTCCCCGCAGACCACGTGCCAGCCAAGCTGCTCCGGGGCTGGCACCGGAAGCTGCCCTCCTTGCACGTGAGCCCACAGAGCACGCTCAGCTCCTCCCGTGTTTATGGAGCAGCTACTGTGTTCACGCCCCGCGTTTGTGGCCCATGTCCCCGTGTGCTCCCTGGGCCCTCGGTCCTGGTGTCTGCACAGACAGGGAGCAGGTGCTGTCCCAGCCGCGTGTCACCGGCTGGTGTCACCGGGGTCCTGTCCATCACTGTCACTCCCCTTGAAGAGTGGCAGCATCTCACTGCCCCCCCCCCACGCACGCGGGAAACCATAGGACTGGCCTGAAGGGCGGCCACAGGCTAGAGACGTGGCCTGAGCCCTGCTCAGCCTGGAGGCCACCCGAGAGGGGGCGGCCGAGTGGGCTGCTCAGACCACCAGCCCGGTGTCCGGCAGGCAGCTCCTGCTGCAAATGCCGGGACCCTTGAGAGGAGCAGCCGAAGGGCTTTAGGAAATGCAGGCCTGGGGCCGGGGGCCGGGGGCTAAGGGCTGGGGGCTGGGGGCTG
>PVKE010002648.1:0-80371 GCA_004027555.1 Craseonycteris thonglongyai
AAAAAAAAAAAAAAAAAAAAAAAAAAAAAAAAAAAAAAAAAATACTGATAACTAGACTCTGCCCCCAGACTTAACTAGAAATTTATTTAGTAAGGTCCTTAGGTATTTCTTACAGGATTTGAAGTTTCTCAGTTTGTACAAGTTACCATTTGGAAGTACTTACACTATGGTTCTTTTTAAGATTTACTTTTATTGCTTTTGAGAGAGACAGACAAGAGAGAACGGGAGGGCTCAGAGCAGTCTCCATACTTGCACATTATTAGTTTTTCTACATAGTTTAATTCCAACAGGTAGGTGCAGGCTCTGCAGGGCAGGAACTGGCCTGAGGCCTCCCCTGTGAGCCAGGGGCCTCTCACATGGGAAGCACGCTGGGGTGGGAGCCAAACTGGGGGCCTCCCATATAGGAGGCTTGCCCTGATGAGAATGGAACTGGGAGCACACCCCAGTTCAGCATATGGGTCTGCACAGACTGGGGCCAGGATTCAATCCTTGGACCCCAGGGCTGTAAGACCAGCGCTCAACCTGCTGAGGCATCCCAGGATCCCTCTTTATGTTTCAAAGATTTATTTTGTTTGAGAAAAAGGCAGAGAGAAGGAAGTGGGGAGAGCCCACAGCAGTCTCAATAGTTGACATTTTTTCATTCCACACAGGTGCATTTGGGGCTGCGTGGGGAGGGAACTGAGCCGGGGGCCTCTCCCATGGGAGGCTAGAACCTTTGCCACCATGCCATCCCTGCAGTTTCCAGTTTGCTTCACAGTTCAGCATATAGGTTTGTACAGACTGGGCCTAGGAATCAAACCCTGGACCTTGCAATTGCAAGGCAAGTGCTCAACTGCTGAGCTATTCTAACATCCCATACTGCAGATTATTGTCCTCCCTCAACTATTGAATGAGCCTCTTTAGAGGCAAGGTCTTGGAATCTGCATTCTATATGGTCTGTAGATGATTCTCTCGTATCTAAAGTTTAAGGACTGGATTATAAGTCAGTGTTTTGTGTGTTCCCCCACCTCATATTTATTCCTCAGGCTTATTTTCCTGCAAGTTTGGTTTCAAAAGTTTTCTTCCTTAGTACTGTAGTAATCCTGCTTCCCCTTCCCCCCTCCCCCCAATTACTACCTGCTAATCTCATGACTTTATCTTTAGAATGTTATAAGTCACATGTGTCTGATAAGCTAGGTTGTATCTTTCAAAAGTATGTCCTACCTTAAGGCTGAAAGGGTCTTTTGAATAGTATGCCCATTTTTCATCAGCTATTCAATATGAGCCTCTGGTGAATTGCCTATACTTTTTGTCGACTAAAAAAGGGATAGTGTCTTTGACTTAATATACTACACGTAATTACATGTTATAACTTACTCTTATGGTGAAGGCATGACTACTTCTAAGAGGCTTTTTATTGTTTTAGGTTATTTAGTGTTCCCTTTATTGTACCTCCCTTTTGGTGGGCACATTAATTTTTTAGAGTTAATTTTAAGCTTTAAGGTGTAATGACCACTAGCCATTCAGAAATTGCCCAAACTAAGATGTTGAAGGCAGTTTTTTAAAGGTAGTCAGTTTTTTGGGCTATAGGAAGGGATTCTATTAAGTATATTACATTGATGAACCTTTAAAATATTTAGGTACACATGTATTAGGTTGATAATTGATAGAGCATGAAACCTAGATTTTGTGGTCTTTTAACACCATATGTATAGTAGTGGAAAGGCTCAAGACTCTAGAAGGTCTGGTGTCTTATCTGCCATTATTACTGATTTGAGCAAGTAAACTCTGAACCTAAATTTTTATTAAAAATAAGGAGACTATTAGATTGTTAGGAAAATTAAATGTATATATAAATGAAGTGTTTACATATAGGTCTTTTGTGAATGATTACTGTGATTCACAAATAACTTTTCCATGGTACTTAATAATTCTGGTTTTCCATTTTGGGGGGTTCAATCCTTAGAGTAGACTGAAGAGGGCACGAGTGCAGACTGTGCTTATGCTGAGAGTAGAGGGGATTTGACAAACTATTAAGTACCTTACTTGTTTAATTGTATTCTAAAGTGTTGAGAAGTTGGTTTTGTTGTGAAATGAGTTTTGGTTCAAATGTAGTTCTTACTGGGAAGCCAAGGAGTGATTCAGAGAATAGTCATGTCTGTTAAACCATTTCATTTGGAGCTAGTGTTTTCTAATTTTACATTTAGTTAAGCTGAAAAATGTTAATGTATGTATATATTTTACCCCTTGTTCTGTTACTAGTCATTTATTATTCAAGTACTAAAAATAGTGGATTATCCTGACTTTTTACTTCTGACCCACTTGGTGAAATGTATATAGTTTAGCTACCAATTGACAGTTGTGCATCATTAGTTGTGACATGATTTCATTCCATATATGTGGATGTGGGACTGTGCAGGGTAAGAACCAAACTCTGGGGACTTCCCACATGGGAGTCAAGAACTTTTGCTGCCAAGCCATCCTGGCAGTTAACAGTTGTGCATATGTGGTTGGGGAGGCCGGGGTAGGGAATTGAACTCCAGACCTTGCAGTTGTGAAGCAAGCGCTCAACCACTGAGCTATCCCGGCATTCCCTTGAAAAATAATTTGATAGTAGGTTGTTAATGAATTTACTTCCTTTTGTTGCTTCAGTTACTAGAAATTCATTCCAACTAAGTGTCCATTTCTGCACCTAGAAAACCTTAAAAGGGGGGATATGAAGATAGAAGATATTTTTATTTTAAAGATTTATTTTTTAACAGAGAGAGAGATGAACAGAGAGAGACAGAGAGAAGGGGGAAGGCCCAGAGCAGTCTCCATAGTTGACAGCATTAGTTTTCCATATAGTTTCACTCCACAGGTGGGTGCGGGGCTGCACAGGGCAGGAACTGGGCTGGGAGCCTCCTGCATAGGTCCCAGCAAGAACTGAACTGGGGGCGCACACCCCAGTTCAGCATATGGGTCCCCACATGGGCCGGAGCTGGGATTCGATCCTCAGTCTCCGGGGCTGCAAAGTGAATGTTTAACCCACTGAGCCATCCCAGCTTCCCCTAGAAGATATTTTTAATAAAATACTATAGCCTTGCTTTAAATTGGAGAACTGATGGAAAATATTTTTATTCCTTCACCTCTGTAAGGCAGAATATTGCATTTCACTCAGTTTTTCTGCCATCAGACTCATTTAACTTGTATTTAAAGCATCAAACTAAAGATTTCATAAGGCATATAAAGCAAATAAAGCAATGGAAGTGATTTTAATATAATCACATTTTCCTATGTTAGCCTGTGTAAGCATTTTTATTTTTTTTTTAAAGATTTATTTTATGGTTGACAAAGACAGAAGGGGGAGGGTCCATAGCAGTCTTCATAGTTGTATATCATCAGTTGTTTTTTTTTCAATTTTTATTTATTTATTTATTTATTAGTTTTGACAGAGAGAGACAGAGACCAGAGACAGAACTGAACTGGGGGAACTCCCCAGCTCAGCATATGGGTCCACACGGGCCGGGACTGGGACTCGATCCTCGGTCCCCGGCACTGCAAAGCGAGCGCTCAACCCACTGAGCCATCCCGGCTTCCCCTATCATCAGTTTTTGATGGTTTCATTCTACACAGGTGGGCGGGGGGCCATGCAAGGTGGGTTACTAGGCCAGGGGCCGACTGCATGGGAGGCACACCCCCTTGAGCCAGGGACTGAACCTGTGGTGGTGGGGGGCGGTGCCTAACTGGGGGCCTCCTGTATATGGGAAGCACACCCCAGCTCAGCATATGGGTACGCAGGGGCTGGGACTGGGGCCAGGATTTGATCCTCGGTCCCCAGGGCTGCAAAGTGGGTACTCAACCCATTAGCCACCTGGCTTCCCTATTTTCATTTTTTGGCCAGAGCTACTAAAATTTGTGTTCTTTTCTACCAAGATCTATGGGACATAGGGGAAGTTGGTTGAGGGTCACGTAAGTAAAGTTAATTGGGGGAATAAACATTTATCAGATTTTGAAGTTAATAAAATTAATTTTTTTTCTAGTTTATTGTAAGAACACAGCATGTAATATACGTAACATGCAAAATATGTGTTAATTGACTATGTTATTGGTAAGGTTTCTAGCCAACAGTTGGCTGTTTAAATTTGGGGGGAGTCAAAAGTTATATGTATGCTCTTAACCCCTGTGTTCACATGTCAACTGTATATGTATTATAGGAAGAGATTTCAAGTGAGACTTTAAGTAACATTGCCACCTTGTGGCTTTTAGGATATTTCCTCTGGAGATGGAAGTTTTGTGTATTATCATAGATGTAAAGTGGGAGGGTTGAGGTGGGGTGGGTAGGTAGTGTGAGTTATCTCTAGTTATTTAAGCGAAAGACCAGATGTTGAGGCCTAGAAACATTTTCCCCTTGTTTATAGTTTCTTAATATCTTTAGATTTATCTTTACTTGTGATTGTTTCTTTAGTCTTTTTAACTGTTATTTTTTAAAGATTTATTTTTATTGTTTTTGACAGAGAGAGAGAGAGAGAGATACAGAGACAGAGAGAAGGAGGAGGGCCCAGAGTAGTCTTCATAGTTGTACATCATTGGTTTTTCCACATAGTTTCATTACACAGGTGGCCGTGGGACTGCACAGGGCAGGAACTGGGCCGGGGTCTCATCCCAGTGAGAACCAGACTGGGGGCACTCCCCAGCTCAGCATATGGGTCCGCACGGGCCGGGGCCGGGATTCGATCCTCGGTCCCCGGCACTGCAAAGTTTAACCCACTGAGCCATCCTGGCTTCCCCAGAATTTTATTTAAAAGTTGATTATAACATGTTATCCATTGCTTAAGTATTTTGTGAGTGAGGTTAGTTGAAGACCTGTTCTTTGTGTTCTAGGCACTTTTGATTGAGTTGGGACTTATTTTACATGAAACAAGACAGTGTAGTTTAATTTTCAATTGTAGATGCAGATTTAGAGGACATTGAAAACTGCAGGGATTAAGGAAGTCTCAAAGAAGGAAGGGTTTTTTGAACTGTACCTTGAAGACCAGAATGCCAGACATTCTTGACTTAAAGAAGAATAAAAGCATAGGAATGATATATTTAATCAAGAAACACATTGTGGATGCCAGGTTAGCTCAACAGGTTGAGCCGCTTGCCTTGCAACCACAAGGTCCAGGGATTGAATTCCCGCCCTGGCCCATGTAAACCCACATGCTGAACTGCAGTGCAACTAGTAACTGCCAGATGTTGGCAAAAGTTCTTGCCTCCCATGTGGGAGGCCCCTAGTGTTCCGTTCCTGCCCCTTGTGGCCCCACATCCACCTTTGTGGAATGAAACTATGGCATAACTAACGATGTACAACTATGGAGACTGCTCTGGATCCCCCCTCCTCTCAAACAATTAAAAAAAAAGATACCAAAGAGTCCAGATTTCCTGAAGGCAAAGGTAGATTTTGATCAGTAATAGAAGAGAGGTTAGATAAATGATGTCCATCTAAATTATGAAGGACAAAACTGGGAAGGTGAATTTAAAATTGATAGAAGAGATCAAGGAGCTGTTGAAAGTTGGACTTTGGTCAAGGCCAAAAATCAAAAACCCCCAACCAAGAAGTCAGTACTGCAGCCCAAGAACATCAAAACTTTTGAGATCTCTATTATTTTGGACTGAACTTATTCTTATTCTTAAATTGAGTTTGATATTCAGAAATAGCGTATCAATGAATTATAAAACTTGAAGTTTCAAGATGAGTTAATGTAAAAAAACACAATATCTTGGTATGTTGGTGAGTTTATCCCTGAGTTCCAGAGATGTGAAGTGGGATATCACAAAAATATTAGTGCTCTTTCTAAATAAATAATTTTCTGTTTTTATATCCATAGAGTAATTTGGTTTTAGGATAGTCAGTTCATCGCAAAGCCTCACTTAACTTCATTACTTTTGCATAAATATTTGTAATAACATGGTATAGGAAAAGAACCATGTAGCCCTAGGATTGAATCTTTATTCTTATTTAGGTAATCTTGGTCAATAATAATACAGTCTTTGCAGGGTGATTACAAAGATCATTATTATGGACAGAAAAATGAAGTCCTTAAGTGCTATTTGCTATTCTTTAAAGTAGAAATCATATTTAACTTTAGAACCACAGTTACCATAGTATAAACTGCAGCAAATGCTCAGGTAGATTGAATCAAGTGTAAGTTCAGGACTGTACTAAAGCAATTAAAGTAAAGGCATGTAGATTGAATCATATTTAAAAAATTCCAGTACGTGAAGGTAGTATGTGAAATGGAAAGCTGTTCAGGATAAATTTATGAAAGGCTTATACAGAGTGATACTATATTTTTTTTTGAGAGAAGATAAGAAAGCTAAGAGCCTAGAGTAGCCCCCATCATTGGACGTCATTGTTTTTCTGCAGTTTCATTCCACAGGTGGGCACGGGGCTGTGCAGGGCAGGAATGGGCCGGGGGCCTCCTGCATGGAGCTTACCCTGTCCTGAACTGAACAGGGTGTACACCCCAGTTCAACATACAGGTCTGCATGGGCCGGGGCTGGAATTCAATCCTCGGACCCCGGGGCTGTAAGACGAATGCTCAACCCACTGATCCATCCTGGCATCTCAAGAGTGATTCTTAATAAGAAATGAGCATTTAAATTTATTTCAGGGAAAACTTAGGTATTATAGTCAGTTTTCAAAATCCATTTCTGTGGGTTTTAAACTCTAGGGGAAGAGGATCATTTTCTTGTGTACCATGGACTGAGCTTTTTATATATCAGTTCATTCATTCTCCCATAGCCCTCTGAGATATGTATGCTCACGTTACAAAAAAGGAAATTGAGGCTTACAAATAAGTCTTAAGGCTCTGGGACTAGGGATGACTCTGGTACTATTCATGTTGTTTTAAGTATACTATAGTGTGTGTGTGTGCGTGCGCGCGCGCATACACACTGCTTCCCTTCAGGCTGTCGATGGATGTTTGAGTTATTTTCATATGGCCCATATTTTGGGGGACTGACAAGTATTAGCCGAAACCAACTATAATAGGAAAACAAATCATGTAAAGAAAATTTTTTTTTTTTTTGGCAGAGAGAGAGAGAGATACAGAGTCAGAGACAGAGAGAAGTGGAAGGGCCCAGAACAGTCTCCATAGTTGCCCATCATTGGTTTTTCCACATAGTTTCATTCCACAAGTGGGCGGGGCTGCAGAGGGCAGGAACTGGGCAGGGGTCTCGCCCTGGTGAGAACTGAACTGGGCGCACTCCCCAGTTCAGCATATGGGTCCGCACAGGCCGGGGCCAGGATTCGATCCTCGGTCCCCGGGGCTGCAAAGTGAGCGTCTAACTCACTGAGCCATCCCGGCTTCCCCCATGTAAGAAATTTGAAGTAAAAAATAATTGTGTATTTGAGATGCTTGACAAGTGTTACTACTTTAGTTTGAAATATAGTCTGGTGGAAGTAACGTCTTTTTTATGAGTTGGTAATCTATACCAAATCTTTGATTACAAAATTATAAGTATGTAATTCTGTAACATAACTAGCTTCACTGCTTGCTGTTCCCTTGTTAATCAAGGGCCATTTTTTACTTCAGGGAACCTGGAACACAGAAGTTACTAAGACATGTCTGTTTATACTGTGTAACTTAAACAATGGTGTTGTTTCTGCCGGATCCTGTAGGGAATATTCTATCTAGCACAAATAATTCAGTTACTGTAGAGTTATTCAATGAAGTTAATCTTTAAGCATGTTCAAATTTTAACCTTTTTTTTTTTTTTTAAACCTCTAGGAACGTCAAGGTCGTGGAAAATAAAAGGCAGTTCTTCACAGACTGCAGCAACGGTTGCATCTGCATATCCTATGAGGAAAAAAAAATGACCTTCAAAAGAATTAGGACTTTTTTTTTAATTTCATTGACTTCAGAGACGATTGCAGACTTGCAGTTTAAGTATTGGAATTTCACAAAAGACATAGGACTTAACTGGAAAATGAAAAAAAAAAAGAAAAACAAAAAACTAAAAAAATCCCTCTAGGTAGTTTAGGTGAAAAATGTCCCTTTTGTTTTGGCTTTGGTTGTGATTTCAGAGCATAAGGCTTTGTTTCTTTGTCTTTTTACTATGTTTTTCGGATTTTAAAGTCCGTAAGTGCATACAGTTTTCTCTAATTTTTAAACCCTTTCCTCCCCCTATTTTGACATTTGCACTTGGAGAACACCTGAGTTTCAAAGGTATGGGCCTCCACCCCAGAAAGTGGGAATTTTGTTTTTCCCTTCCAAACTGGAAGAGCATTTTTATGAAGAATTTTTGTCTTGGAGAATTTAACAGTGTTACCCAAGGTTGTGTCTTTAAGGGTGGCTCATTTTCTCTGACCCTTTGTTACTCAAAGTACTAGGAGTCCTAAGAAATGTTCTGTTCTTGTATATTATACTGATTAAGTCAGAATTAATTTGATTTCACAGCTAAGAACAGTGGTAAAAACTTGTTTACAGAAATGCATTTTGGAAGAGAAAAATATTGTAAAATGTGTAGTGAATGTTTCTTCAGTTTCTTGTTCAGCCAATGAGGAAAGGGCATTGCCTTTCTTTTTACCATTAATCACTTTTCAATAAACGTGAGATCCTGTTGAGCATCACTTCTACTACCATTTATTAGTATTATTTGAGTCTGGTATATTTTATGAAAGATTTGGAGTATAAGGAGTTTTGAGAAGTGAGATGGCAACTATTTTTAGCAAGTGTGCTGAGATGAAATAGCTCCAGCTTGCTTTTGTACCCAGAGCTTGATAACCATGACCTTTGCAAAGCAAGGTGGGCCAAAATTTATAATGCTGTATTTCTGGATACTTCCCAGAGAAGGTAGAGCCACTGCTAGGTCGTTCAACAAATATTTGATTGTGAGTGCTTATTAGGTATCAGGCACTGTGCTAACACTATAGAAACCTGGCCAGATGTCTTGTGTGCAAAATAGAGCCCAGTGTCAATCAAGGATGTGTTTAATCTGAAATGTGGCTTATTTAGACAGAATTAAACATGGATGCGGGTCTAAGAATAAATGCCATTGGGCTTGGGTCTTTGTGAACCATGTAACCATAATGGTATTTATTCAGTTTATTTTGTAAGGTTTGGGGCTCCTCTGCCTTAAATAATTTTAGCCCTTGAGATGTCCCAATGTTGGAAAGTTAGTTAAATGTGTGAAAACTTCTGTAATAAGAAAGGGTTCTGAAATGGGTTTTAATCTTGTTGAACAGTGTTTTGCCCTCAAATGACTTATTCATCCTAGTCTACATAGCCCAGGCTTCTAAATCAAGGAAGGATGTGATAAAATTAATAAATGCTGATTTGTAATTAGTGTTATAGTTGATACTTCAAGTTGAGAACTTCTTTCTGCCTGTCTGAGGCACAGTACAGTATACCTAGATATTCCCATTTGCCATACTTTATAAAATACATTCCCCTCAAGTTGGGGAGTCCTTTGTGCTTCTATTAGTTTGAAGATGCCCAGTCTCCAAATTAGAAATATAACATTTAGTGTTTTCAATTTTAGCTCAAATTTCTATTTTTGAGGCCTCTAATAGGTTTAATTGTTTAGTATTTTACTTTCAAAAGGAAAAATACTCTGAGAAAAATAAATTCAAAAGCAATTTTATATAGATTTTCCTACCTTGTGTTCAGCTTGGATATGAGATAATTCAAGATGGTTTTCTGCAATTTAAAACGTTTAGTTTAAGCCAGTACTTCCCAGTTTTTTTTTTCACATCACATAGAAAATACTGGTCTGGCTTTGGCTGCAAACTGAAAAGGAATTTGGAGTTCCTAACAAGGCTACTCATTGAACTCTCCTTAAGTGTTGGATTCATGAATTAAAAAAAAAAAAATTAAAAAGCCAGTTGTGATTTTTGTAGTATGAACATTAGATTATGTTCACACCAAGAGTTTGGTCCAAAAGTTGGTTTGGTGAAGACCCCCAAATGCACCTAAATGCGTAGTTATTTTATTTGCTAAATGACAACTGCCAGTGGAAATCATTGACTTTTGACTGTCCTTGATGCTTTGTTCTGTTGTCATTTGTAAATGTAAGACTTAGAATAGCCATGTTTGTTTACTCCTTTGTTGAAGATGAGGGGGAAACAACAATCTTAGTGTACCCTTATATCATCAATGTTGATTCAGAGCATTTTTTAAACCTTTATTATGAACAAGATGTATAAACCTTCCATTCACTCAATTTAATCTTAGTTATATTTGATTGGCTATCTTCCCCCAACATGTTCCATATTTTTAAAGAAAATTTATTTTGGAGTAATTTTATACCTCTGCAAAAATAGTATTAAGAGTTCTCATATACCCTTCACTTGGCTTCCTTCAAATATTTAATGTTTTACATAACCATAGTACAATTATCGAAAACAGTAAATATACAATACTGTTAACTAATCTACAGATCTTATTATGCTTATGCCAGTTGTCCAAGAAATGTGTGTCTTTTCTGGCTCAGCATCCAATCCAGGATATGCATTTAGTTGTCTTAGCCTGTAGCCTATGAGTTCTTCAATCTTCACCTTTTATGACTTTGACACTTTGAAGAGTGAGAACCAGTTAAGTTTATAGAAGGCCCCTTGCATTTGTCTGACATTTTCTCACTTATTAGATAGAGGGTGTTTTTTGTTTTTTGGGTTTTTTTTGGCAAGAATGCAGCACAGTCATGTGTCCAAAATGTGTTCTGTCAGGATACATGATGTCTGTGTCTTATTACTGGTGATATTAACTGATCACTTGGTTAAGGTAGTGTCTGCCGGATTTCTCCACTATAAAGTTAACTGATTTTTCCCCTTTGTACTTAATAACTAACATGGAGGGATATGCTTTAAAAATGTTCACTAATTTTGACATTTTTGGATTGTTATTGCCTGCAACAAGTGGTGTTTGCCAAGTGTTAATTCACTGTGTCTATTCCTTCTACATTTATACTAATTAGAATTCTGTAAGGAGAAGCTGTACCCTCTCCCAATTTTATTCAGTTATATCAGTAGGGACTCAGGGGTATTTTATTCCATGGGTCAGTGCTATCATTTATTTTGTTCAAATTGTCCCAGCTTTAGCCATTGGGAGGTCCTTCAAGTTGGCTCTTGTGTCTTTTTGACTGCCCCCAATGTTTTTTTTGGTCCTTCCATTCTGGTACTATAAGTTGTTCCTGGACAGTTGTGTATTTTCTCTGCTCCAAACTCATTTCTCCAAGAAACAGGTTCATTTTATTAGAGAACATTTAGAAACCTTTTCTTGATTTTTTAAAAATGCAATTATTTAAGTTGCAAGATAAAGTCAAGTTTTAATTACTGATAATTAGCCTAATCACATCTGACCACTTCATTTGTTCCTACCCTTTTATACACCATATATGAATCTTACGGAATTATGGAGAGGGCTTTCACTTGGCATAATACTTCACTTAGAGTGGGCCCAATGAGTGTGTGTTGGTTTTTACCTTTCCATAATTTCTTATACCTGTCTTATAGTAAATAGAGACAAGAGTTTTGGAATCCCTGGTTTCTATCCCACCTAAACTATTAGGAGTTCAGAGCTTTTGCTACCTGTGAGAAAATAAATGGTGATATACTAAATTTTCTGTTTTTCATTAAGGAGCATTTAATAGGTAGTACTTGACTATTGCAACTTATTTTGACCATTTAAAAATAATTTTTTAGAAGTGTGGTATATGTCATGAATGTAGTACCCTTCATTCTGAAAAATGAAAGTGACAGTGTCCCTAGGATTCAGAGTTCATTTACTTTTTTTCTTTGAGTAGTATGCCACTTTCTTATGACTATCACACATTGTTAGTGGTTTCTTGGCAGCTGGTGAAAACACCCCTGAGAAGCCTTTGGGACTATACTACTACAGTTGCTGGTTTTGCACATGGAAAGCTGACATTGTTGTGGTATAAGCCACCCCACAGTAAGGTTAAGTGGATTAGAGAAGGTCCCACAAACCTGCAGGGCTCAGCTTCCAGGTTTCCAGGACTGGCTCTGTAGTCCAACTGCAGGGGAGCATAGGGTGGCACTTAACCATCCCCAGTGCTGGGCAGCTGGGTTGGGTGACTGATTAGCATGTGCTGGGCACCTGCAGCTGCATGGTGGGCTGCATGCTAGACAGCAAATCTCTCCTGCTAATCTGATTCTTCCCATACTCCTGTAAAGCCCTGCCAGCCCTAGTTGATTGCAGCCTGGAGTGGCCTCTGCATATCTATAGTTTTTTGTATGCTTTTCCCTTGCCCTAATTAGGCGGCTGTTTTACTGTGAGAAATCATGGGTTTAAGTTGGTATCTGCCATTGCTTTTGCACTTGCCCATAAACCTCTCCAGTGCCAAGCTCCTTACCTTCACAGGTGAGCTATAGGTTACCTGAGGGATGAGGAATTCTTGCTTTTCTGCCAGGGCAGGGGGCAGAAGTACCTATATGGATAGTTTATTGCTTTTTTCCTACCTTTTTAATGGTCAAACATGTGGCTGGCTAAATAAAGCTGTTACTCTGGCCCCACCTGCTGGCCATAGTCACTGCTTAACGTACTCAAAAAAGGAAGTTACCGGTACTTCAGAGTTGCCCTTTAGGGAAGCTCCCTGAAGAAACTCCCAATTTTGCTGTTTTCAGCTTTGCATGTGACTATTCATCTGTTCAGTCATTTGGCCTATAATTTGTTGAGCCCCTATTGGTGCTATTCTGGGGTAAAGGGAAATGAGTAAGATTATTCTCAGAATTCAGTTTAAAGGATTTCACTGTAAAAAGTTTGGAGTTATGGGAGATACACACAGGGTGCTTACAAGAAGAGAAGAAGGGTATCTACTCAGAAGATTGCTCTTTTGATACTGGATTTTTCTTCTTAGCTTTTCCTTATCTGGTTTGAAACTTAGGAACTCCTTGCCTTTCATCCTCCACAGCTTCAGCTCACTCATAGGCACTCTGTTCCATCATTAATGAGCTGTGTGGTGATGTACAAGTCAGGGGATTGCTGTGACACATTTCTTCATTGGAAGGTGGAAATGACCTCTGAAGCCATTTGATTGTATGGTTTTTACAGGGATTTAAATTAATTTTAACTAGTGCTTTTCTAATTAAAAACAAGACAACCAGTTAAGTTACATATATGGACTAAAAAATGTCTGCACATTGGTGAAAGTTCACTACCTATCTTAAACCTTTTTTTTAACTTGTTTTATGATATATACATAAAATCAATATATGAGTATATAGCATGTGTGTAATCCTAAATATGTGTAGTATCCACATAATTTAAAGTTATTTTACAAATATGGAATAATACCAAACCATCTGCAAGGGTCCCCCACACCCCTTATCTTTTGAGTCCATGAATCTTTTTATACTTAGTTTGCTAAAGAAGGACCTAGGTCTTCTATGACAGCCTTTATATGGATGGCCTAGGATTTTGGCATGAGCAATGCCTCAAGGGCCTGGGTCTCTCTCAAAGCATTGAAACCCAAACTTAGATTTTTGCTTCCCCAAAGTGTCTCAATTCAGTTTTTAGATGCATGCCATTCCAAATCAAGGCATCTTGATGCACAAGTATAGGACATGTCCTGGGTCTGTGGTTGAAGAATAAGCTGGCCACGATTGGATAGGGAGGATAGTGGTGGGGCAGACTGCTACATGCCATGGTGGCAGAGTTTCTAGGCATGCATCAGCAGAAAACTTACCGTAATTCTGGTGGAGAGAAAAATTCATCTGGTGGTAATGAATCAACTGTAGAGCAGGCATGTCCAACCTGGGTCCCAGGACGACTTTGAATGAGGCCCAACACAAATTCTTACAGCATGAGGTATTTTTTACAACCCCCCTCTTTTTTTTTTTGGCTCATCAGCTATTGTGTTAGTGTATTTTATGCATGGCCCAAGACAATTCTTCCAGTGTGGCCCAGGAAAGCCAAAAGGTATGCATAGAGGAAGGTAACACAAGATAAAGGTTTGAGGCTGGAAGAGAGTCCTGCTAACAAGCCCAGGGAGGTGAGCGATGAAGACAAGCTGGGTAAAGCTTTGAGAAGAAAGCACCCAATTTTGAGAAAAGTGTATGCCTTTTCATTTTACCTTACCGAGCCTCATGGCTCTCTTCCACTTTAAATTCCATGGTTCACCATAATTCTCCCCACCTTGTATTCACTCCCTTGCCCCTTCTCTTACTTTGTCTAATTTAATTGATAAATTACAATCCTGGTTAATACAACTCTCCACCTACCTGTACTTGTGAAGTTTAGAGTGGTTGAAGAAAAACATTCAACCAGTGTCTCTTAAATTCATGATCATTAGTTAACCTTAGGGAATAATCAACATTTCCCCATCTATTCATTTTCCTACCCAGGAGACAACCATTTCATACCTTCCCTCTTTCCTCAAATTTCAAACACCTAGTATTCCATCTTTACTCTTAATGACTTGATTTCCTACTTGACTGAGAAAATGGAAACAATCAGAATGAAACATCACAGACTCCCTCAGCTTTACATCTCACTTCACATAATTGTAGATCAGTGGTTTTTGAAGGCTTTTCTCCTGGCTGGTCAGAGGCATTAGTACCAGTAGGGAACTTGTCAGAAATGCAAATTATTGGGCCCCACTTCAGAATGAATCGGGTGGGGGCAGCAATCTGCTTTAATACGTGCTGTAGGTGATTCTGATGAACCTTAGGTTTTGAGAACCAGTGCCCTTGGACTTTGCATGTTTAAGCCCAGAAATTCCTTCCACTTGTGCACCAGATCTCAGTCTATCACCAACTCAAGACCATGGCCCCATGTCTGCCTGTCTTCCATATCCCAATTTTTATTCTATTGGATCATTCCATCAGCATACAAATATGCTGCTTTTTTACATTTCTTCCACCAGTTACCACCATTTCTCTATTCCTCTTTGCAGCAAAACCCCAAAGAGGAAGCTTACTGGCTCCATTTCTCCTTCCATTCTCTTTAACCCACTCCAGTCAGGCTCATCCTCTGAGTTCCAGTGGAACTGGTCTTATCAAGGTCACTAGTTAGTTCTCAGTCCTTATTTGACCTATAAAGACTGGCATTGTTGCTGTTTCCTTCTTGGGAAACTGTCTTCACTTGGATTCTAGCCTACCTCCTGATTTTCCTTTTACCTCACTGGTTGTTCCTACTTGGTCCCTTGGTTGGTTTCTCCTCTGCTTTTTGTCCTCTTGAGGCCTGATTGAGCCAGGGCAGTCCTTGACTCTGCATTTATTAGATTCATCTAGTCCTGTGGCTTTAAATACCATCCATGTGCTAACAGTTCCCAAATGTAGAACCAGACCATGTCTATCTCCTGAACTCTGGTATATTCAACAGTCAGCTCAGCCTCTCCACTAGATGTCTCTATCTCAAACCCAGCACTGCCAAATCCAACCCCCTTCCTCATCTGCCCCATCTCATTTAATAAATTAATTTTTCCCATTTCTTAGGCCAGGTCCTGGGAGTAATGCTTGACTCCCTTGCTCACATTTGTCAGAAAGTCTTATTGGTTGATCATTTCTCTATGGCCATATCTATGGGCCAAGTCATCATTCCCTCTCATCTAGATGACTGCAGCAATCTCTTAGCTGATCTCTACTTGCCCTTTTGCTTCCTATAGTCTGTCCACACAGCAGCAGAACGATCCTGTGAAAATATACAGATCATGTCACTTAGCTCACACCCTCTCATGGCTCCCATCTCAGTAAAGGCCAAAACCTTATGCCATCTGACCCCCATTCCCACCTCCATCTTACTGTTCTTTCTGCTCACATCTCTGTTCTTACTTGCTTCACTCACCTTGGCTTCCAAACAACACATCAAACATGCCAGGTTCCTGTCAGAGTGTTTTCACCCCAACTGTGTCTTCCACCTGGAATACCCTTGCGAGACCCACTCAAACCTTTACCTCCAGGTTTATCAACTGAGGTTACCTTATCAGTGAGGTCTCCCTGACTATCCTATTTACATTCGCTATTTCAATCTCCTACACTGCCTGTCTGTTGTGCTCCAGACTTGCAGTAGGCAGTGGTAGACCTGAGATTCCACATATCCCAGATCTGTCTCAGGGTAAAAGAGTAATCAAGAAAACTTAATAAAAAGTTGTCGATTGGAAAAATTGAATAAGTCAGTGATCACTGGTTAACAGGATTTTTTAAATACAGTTTATATTCTCAAATGCCAACTCCTGCTTTCTTAGAGTGATAGAATACTGACCTGGGAGTTGTAGAAACCTTGGATTCTAAGCCTGGATGTATCACTAGGGCTGTGGCAAGCAAGTCATGAGGCTTAGTCAACTTGGGAAGTGAGGGAACTGGGCTAAATGATGTATGAGATTAACCCACCACTAATCTTGTCATCTCCCAAAATAAACCTCAGTGCTCTTAGTGTTTCTCACCCCACCTGCCACTTCTCTCTGTGCTGTTAATCTTCTGCCTGAGTTACTGCATCAGCTTCTTTACTGAACTCCTTTCTTGTCCTTTAATCCACCTTCCACATAGCTTCTTAAGTGAAGTCAAATATATAAATCAGCATGTCCATTCTCTCTTGAACCCTCCAGTGACTTCCTGTTGCACTTGGACTCACCTGTGTGCTCTTCACCCTGGCTTAGGAGACCCCTCCCCAACTGACTCTGCCTCCACCACTGGAGTTTCCAGCCCCTCCAACACTAAGCTCATTCCTACCCTGGCAACCCTTTGTTTTGATTGCATGTCTTTCCTCCTTGTGTTCCTGTGGTGGATTTCCTCTTATTTTTTTAGGACTCAGCTTCAATGTCATTTCCTGAGTGAACTTTCTTTCGTGACCACCATGTCTAAAGCCAGATCTCCCTTACTATTTTTAAAATTCAGCTCCTTAATTTCTTTCTGCTTGCATCGTAACATTTATCACAATGTAACAGTATTTTAAATCATGCACTACTCACACAATGGGATATCATACAACTGTAAAAGAGATAGAAATCTATGTATTGATATAGAACGATTTCTTAAGATATATTGTTAAGTGAAAAAAAAAAACCCAAGGTGCAGTACCAAGTGTGTAGAATACCACCGTTTGTATAGTAAGGTGGGGAAAGAATATATTTGCTTGTATATGCCTATGTTACCTCCAGGTGGGTACAGAGGAAATTGATAACATTGCTTGCCTCTATGGAGGGGACTAGGTAGCTAGGGGCAGAAGTGGGAAGCTTTCCATTGTGCACCTTTTTGTATTTTGAATCATATAATGTACCACCTATTAAAAATAAATAAGTAAATATTTAAAAGTTGTGTACTTGCTTTGTTTTCTATCTCCCAAAAGAAAACAAATGTCATGATCTTTTTGTACATTTTTATGTCCTTACACTTAACACAGTGCCTGGCACCTAATAGTGCTCAATAAGTATTTACAGAATGAATGAATGAATGAATGAAGGAAGGAAGGAAGGTCTCTTCTCACTCTTAACATTGTGGCTCTAAAGTTAGGGCTTCAAGAATATAAGACATGAATTCCGGGACCCAGCTATTTACAGGTACTGAAAGAGACACTGAATTGTTTTGTAGTCTGGTGTACTGTTTTTCTTTGTTATCAAACTTAAAAAAAAAAAAAAAAAAAGGGGAGTGTGTGGAAGGTAAAATGTGGAAGACCTGAATGGCACAGATGTGCTTCCCAAGTAGGAGCCCAAGTGCCACAAGAGGGCGATGTCCTGCTCAGGCCATACCCCAATCATGGCTTCTAAGAATGGTAGCCCAACCTTTGCCTAAGGGATAGGCAAAGAAGCCCCATTTCCTGTGACCGCAAAACATTCAGGATCACAGCTTGCATCAAACTTCAGATCTGAGACTGTTTTCTGCACTAGATTATAAACTTCCGGTGGTCAGGAACTGAGTCTGTGTCACCAGTATACTCAGAGGCTGGCATAGAACAAACGAATGAATGAAAATTGAAGTGAGGGGACTCCCAAGAACAAGAGAAAGTCGGAAGTCAGGAGCTGTCATACCGCATCTAACCAGGAGGTGGCACTAGAGCATTTTCTGAGTTGTCAGTTTGCCTTGATCTTCCCAGACGGTTGCAGAGCCCTATTATTTTAAAATTTTTAAAAAGATTTATTTTATTGATTTTTGACAGAGAGAAACAGAGACAGAGAGAAGGAGGAGGGCCTAGAGCAGTCTCCATAGTTGACATTAGTCTTTCCGTATAGTTTCACTCCACAGGTGGGCACAGGACTGCGCAGGGCAGGAACTGGGCTGGGAGCCTCCCACATAGGTCCCGGCAAGAACTGAACTGCGGTCCTGGGGCTTCAAAGCGAGCGCTTAACCCGCTGAGCCATCCCAGCTTTCCCCAGAGCCCTATTTTGACCAAGGGAAAGGGTAACTGATTTTTCATAAATTTAAACGCTGTAGGCTTAAGGACTAGCAGTTGTAAGAAGAGGCAGAGCTGGGCCAGGGAGACAAGCCCTACATGGAAATCAACTATAGAAGTACAAGTCCCATAATGATCCTTAGGAACCCTGAGAAGGGAGTTTTAAATTTGTTTGAAGCATTTGGGGGAAGTTCACAGAGGAAGGGACATCTGAACTGGGCCTTGAAAATAAGGAGGCTTTATGCAATTGGAGAACGTTCTAGGTAGAGGGAATGGACTCGTGGGAAATTGGGAGAATGGTGAATTCCAAGGATGGCTGGGTAATCCCAATTTGGTGGAAGATAAAAAGGTAAAGAGGGGAAGCCGGGATGGCTCAGTGGGTTAAGGGCTCACTTTGCAGTGCTGGGGACCGAGGATCGAATCCCGGGCCTGGCCCTTGTGGAACCACATGCTGAACTAGGAGCTTCCCCAGTTCAGTTTCTGTCTCTGTATCTCTCTCTCTCTCTCTCTCTCTCTCTCTCTCTCTCTCTCTCTCTCTCTGTCAAAAATAAATAAATAAATAAAATACATTAAAAAAGGTAAAGAAAAAGTTCTGCTTTCTGGGGGTTTTTGATGAAAGGAAAAAGACATGAAATTAACTAATGCAATGCATGCAGTAGGGGATCAAGAAATAGTTAATGGACTGAGATTTATGTGTCAAGTGAAGAGTAGAGGCTCAATAAATGTGTTGAATGAATTATGGAACTCTGATGGTTTATCTGCTAAATCATGTCCTTTCTGATGCTTTAAGAGTATGTTGTCCAACATTCTTTCCCCCTGTGTCCAGAGATCTTCCCAGACAGTTTTTCTTTCCCCACAGACAAGAAATCCTGACCCCAAAGGGGAAGTAATTACAATAACTTGTGTGGTCCCTGGCATTCAGAACCTTATTAGAGGATTCTTGAGTCCTATCCCTAGAACATAGCCTCCTTCCTTAGGACTGAGACAATAGTGATTATTACTTATATTTTTATAGCAACTGATGTCATGCATCACTTTCATATTGCTAAATCCACTGGAAACATTTCAGTTCTCATTTTTACTTAATTCAGATGATTGCTTCTTTCTCGAAACATTCTCCTTGCTACTTGTTATGACCCTGTGCTCTCCAGTTTGCCACCTGCCTCTCTCCTCTTCTTGGTTTCATTTGCCAGCTTCTCTTATTCCTTTCTCAAGCCATTGAGTTCTAGGCCCTAGCCTCTCCTCGTTTTTTCCTCTCCCTGAGTGATCTCACTCTTCCCCATGGTTTCGATTACAATCCAAATGTCAACAGTCCTCTCCATAGACCTCTCTGAGCTCCAGCCTACTTGACTTTCTCACTTGGGTATTTTTTAGGCATCTTAATCTCAACATATATAAAAACTCATCTTCCTCCACAGAACCTCCTCTTCCTCCAGGGTCCCTATCACGATGAATGGCTGCATCACTTAGCTTGATGCTTCAGCCAGAAATCTGTGCGTGTCATCCTTGATTCATGTCCTGATCAGTCTACTCCCTCCACTATCATCATCTTGAGCTACACCTTCTATAGGCCATCCTCTCCTCAGTAACCAAAGCGACTACTTAAAAATGAGAATAAGACCATGACGTGTCTGAAAATTCTTCAAAATACCCTCCCATTTTCTTTATATAAAATCCAAGCCCTTTACACTTGACCTTAAAGACCCTTATGAGCTGGCTGATGTCCACCTCTCAGGCTCCATCCATCTCATGCTATTCTTTTCCCCACTCTACTTCAGCTAGTTTGAATTTGATCAAAACCTTAATTCATTCATGCAACCTGATATTATAGAGTGCCTCATTTGTGCCAGGTGTGGTACTAGGTGCTTGGGAGTTAACAAGGTGAGTGTCTCTGTCCTCACGAAGACCCCCCAACCCCTCACCATCCCCATGTTCTCTCTGCTTCAGGTTCTTTTCACATGCTCCTCCTTCTGCCTGAATTCCCTCCTCCAACACGTACGTTCTATTCCCTTCATCTTTAACTCTGGCTCATCATTTAGGTCAAAATTAAATGTCATTTCCTCTCTGAAGCTTTCCTAGACCTCTCAGGCTATTAGCAACCCCTGTTATAGATTTTTCTGGTCCTGAACTTGCCCTTCATTACTCATATCTGTTTCCCCCCACTGGACCAGAGGCTCCATGAGACTTAAAACCAGATCTGCCATGTTCACCAGTGCCTGGCACTATGCCTGGCTCATATCATTAACCCAATATGTATTGGTTGAATCAAAGGACATGTCCTTTTCATTTGGATCTGCTTTTTTAGAACATTTGAGGATCACATCTTAAGTACTGCCACAGACATGCCTATTCTAGTCACAACCTTTTTATTTAAGATTTATTTTTATTGTTTCTGACAGAGAGAGAGACAGACAAACAGAGAGAAGGGTGAGGGCCCAGAACAGTCTCCATAGTTGTACATTAGTTTTTGACATAGTTTCATTTCACAGGTGGGTGCAGGGCCTTGCAGGGCAGGAACCGGCTGGGGGCCTCCCACATGGGAAGGTCGCTCCAACGAGAACTGAACTGGAGGGACACACCAGTTCAGCATATGGGTCTGCATGGGCCGGGGCCAGGATTTGATCCTCGGTCCCTGGAGCTGCAAGACAAGTGCTCAACCTGCTGAGCCATTCCAGCATTCCCACTAGTCACAGCCTTGTGCAATCATGCCAACCATGCTTCACTGCTGTGCTTTTAAGGAGACTGTTGTTCCCAATACTCCCTGGTTCAAGAAAGCGAACGCCCAGGCTGCACACGGACTTGCTGCTGAATCCCTTTCATGTCATCAGCTCATCCTACAGAAAGGTAGTAATGCGATGCATGGGTGATGTGATGTGGACTTGTACATCCAGAAACTATCTAATTGTTACCAATCGATGTCACCCCAATAAATTTAACAATAAAATTAAAAAAAGAAAAAAGAAGAAAGGTAGTCCATGGTGTCATCCAACCAGCATGGGCTCAATGTTGAGAGGGATTCTTGTTTTCAGTCTTGGCCACCTGCTAGTTGTATGAACAAGTCATTCAGCATTTTTTTTACCCTCGGCCTTCTTACCAGCAGAAAACATGGCATAATATGTGTATGGCTGGGCCAACGGGAGGGGTGCATAAACTGTCACTCACAAAAGACACATTAATGTTAGCCTTCCTAACCATGAGGCAGTGTGGGTTAGTGGTTAGCAGTCTGAATTCTGGGTCAGACAGACCAAGGTCTGAGTCCTGTATCTTTCATTTCTTAGTAGGCTGACCTTTGGGGAAGTAATGAAACTGAGTTTCAGTTTCCTCATGTGGAAAATGGGGACAAAGTCATAATTGCATCTAGGGTTGTTATGAGCCCTCATGTGATAAAATGTGTGTGAAGGGCTCAGCTCAGAGCCTGTCCAAATGTGCACAGCATCATAGTAAGGGGAGGCAAAGAAATCAGGTCTGCAGTTCTGATCTTCACTGGTGAATTCATCAGGGAGCTATTTATTAAGCATCTAATTTGTAGAGAGTGGAGGTGCCATTCAACATTCCTGCTCCCAAGTCTAGTAGAGAAGACATGTACATAAGTAAGGAAGCTTCGTGTGTAAAGTGATAAAGATATGTAAAATAAAATCAGGGGACTCAAAAACTTGTTAAATGAAAGAAGCTAGAAGCAAAAATGTTCATACTGCATGATTCCATTTCTATGAAGTTCTAAAACTGGCAAAAGAATCTATGGTGGTAGAGATCAAAACACTGGTTCCTGGGGATGCTGGGATGGATACCTCAGCAGGTAGAGCACTTTTGCCTTGCAACCGCAAGGTCTGGGGATCAAATCCTGGCCCCAGCCTGTGCAAACCCATATGCTGAACTATGGTGCAACTGGTAACCACCGGGATGGCTGTGAAGGTTTTCACCTCCCATGTGGAAGGCCCCCAGTTTGGTTCCTGCTCCGCACGGCCTCATATCCACCTGTGTGGAATGAAACCATGTCACAACTAAAGATGCACAACTATGGAGACTGCTCTGTGTGCCACCCCTTCTCTCTCTCATCTTCTCTCAAAACAACAAAATAAATCTTAAAACAAAAAACAAACAAACAAACAAAAGAAACAAAAAACTGTGGTTCCCACTGGGGTATTGGCTGGGAAGAGACATATGGGAACTTTCTGGAAATGTTCTCTGTCTTGATCTGAGTAGTGGACCCTTGGCATATGCAAAATATGTAAAAATTCATCCAATGGTACACGTAAGATTTTGCACTTTACTGTACGGAAATTATATTTGAAAAAAAGTGCTGCAGAGGCATTTAGAGAAGGGGAGACTTCTCACTAAGTGGACAGGGAAGACCGTGTGGCCTGGAGGGGGAACTGCAGGGGGGAAATGGCTACTCTTTCTTGGTGGCTCAGTTAAGAGAGGATCTAAACAAAGCACTTAAACTTCCCTTAATGGAGTCAGGAATTCTCAGTAAGTGGTTTTGGAGATTATTTGCTATCTATTTACAGTACAGAAAAAAGTTTGGGATTATATAATTGCAAATCATATTCAGGGAGGTAATTATTGAGTGTAATATGAGTGTTCTATTTTGGGGCTTCATTGCTAGCTCTTCTGGCCCTTGATTCCTTTTGGCTAATGTGATTGCGAGTTGTTTTGCTGGTCCTCTTCTGTTGGAGGTGGCTGGGTGAGGGGAGGCGATGGATGGGGGGAATAAGAGTGGAATGTTAAATCACATTTCTGCCCGGCTTCATTGTTCACCAGTGACCCGTGTACACAGCATCTCATTTGATAGCAATCTAGGAGGGAGGCAGGGGTATCAGTCATGGTTATTGATTGCAAGCAATAGAAACCAATTCTGGTTTGTTTAAGCAGAGAAGAAATTCACTGGGGGGTTGTCAAGTAGCTCAGAGAACCAAAAGGAAAACTGGAGAACTAGGGTCAGAAAACAGGCATCAGATGGGTATCTTTGCTTCAACAGTTTAACTATTACAGTTACATTTGGGAATGACCAAGAAAGATTTTTCAAGAAAGAAGTAGTTGGGAAAGCCGGGATGGCTCAGCGGGTTAAGCGCTCGCTTTGAAGACCCGAGGACCGAGGATTGAATCCCTGCTCTGGCCCAGGCAGACCCACATGCTGAACTGGGGTGTGCTTCCCGAATGCGGTGAGGCCCCCAGTTCAGTTCAAAAAATAAAAACAAAACAAACAAACAAAAAAACAAAACAAAACAAAAAGAAAGAAGTAGCATGGACATGGATGATGGAAAGTCATTTGAATAGTGGAGAAGGGAGTCCAGGAGGGAATAGACAAAAGCAGGGGTGCAGGAAAGAACGGTGAGGGTGGGTTTGGGGTACACAATTTGTGCAAGGGTGCAGTGAGAGAGAGAGCTGAGAAGACAGGTTGAGGCTGCTTTGTGGAGAGCTTTGAATGCCTGGGTGATGAGTTTGTACTTAAACCAGTGGGCAGTAGGCATCTTTGGAGGTTTCTGAGCAAGGGAATGAGATTTTCTATTTGTACTTTAGGGAGAATAAGCTGATATGCATGAGAGGATTGTGTGAAGCAGGAAGAGCCTGAATGTTGGCCAGCTGATATGGTCAGCCACTCCTGAGAGTCTGAGGAGAAGGAGGAAAAGGCTTTGGAGCTTGGGTCACGGGTAACAGAGGAAGCAGTTTCAGGAGAGTGCTGGCAGGGAGGCCACCAGGCCGATGGAGCAGTAACTCAGGCAGTGACAGGGAGAAGTGCCTGCCACCTGCTAGTCACTTGGGGGCCACTTGCCTGTCAAAACGATGACCCCCCCCTTCCCATCCCCTGCCACTCACATGGTCCTCAGACTTCATTTGTCCATTTTACTTATAACTTATCAGGGATGAGAAAAAAGAGTGCTATTCTAAAAAGCTGCCCCAAATGGAACATTTTATGTTGTATGTATTTAACTGTAAAAAAAAAAAAAAATGTGGCCTGGGAGATTTCATCTTGGTGGGAGACTGCCTTTTCTGACATCATGACCACTTGGCCTCTGGTTATGCGAAGTAAGTCTGGGAATAAAAGAGGAGGGAGACATTGAGCCAGAAGATAAGCACTTTGCATCATGGATGAAGGAGCGAGCCCCTTTGGGTGGAGAGGTGGTTTGCTTTTAGTTCTGTTGTTTGCTTTTGTTTGGTTATAAATGCTAACCAATGTAGGCATTGTTTAGTTTTCTCTCTCTCTGGAGGACCCGGGAAATGCATGCGGGGTGCTGTTTGGACACAGAAAAGAAGGGGTCAGGACAGAAGACCTGATCTAAGTAGGGAAGGCCCCACTAATGTGGCAGGCGTGGTGGGGTGGGGCAGATGGAGGACCAGAGGGCCGTGACTGAGAGGCCTGAAGGTGTCAATATTTGAGTTTTCCGGTAGGACCTCAATTTTAGGTTCTCCTTGACTGACTTGCAGTTTCATCATGACTTACTCAAGCTGCCAGCAAGCCTTGCTAGCTGCCACAACCCAGAATTAGCCTGGGGCTAGTGCTACTTGGGGAAAGAAGGGAAGAAGAGTGCCCCTCCCCCCCCTTTTTTTTTGTTTGAGGCTGGGAGCATGGCAGCCGCCTGAGAAAGTGATTGCAAGACAGCCTGCAAAAATCAGGAGCAAAACTAGAGCAGCTGTTCAGGTTACATGGAAACAAGACATGACTATGGTTAAGCTATGAGTTTCGGATTCAGACAGTCTTGTTTTGATGCTTGGTTGTACCTTACAAGCTGTGTGGCCTTGAGCAAGTTAATTAACTCCCCTGACCTCACTTGTACTCTCTATTAAATGAATATAATATTCATTACCTCATAGGGCTGCCATGGGGATTAAATGAGATATGGTACGTCCATGTCTTATAGACTTCAGTTCAACCATGTGAAATTGTTGCTTTGTGTTCAAATATGGTTAAGAGAGGCAAATTCATATGGTTCAACCTAATAAGGACCCAATAAACTCAGGATATTTTTATTATTTTATTATTTATTATTACTATTAAGTACCTTTTCTCCAGGAACCCTCAGAAATATTGGCAAAAAGGCGAGATTCCCTGCAGTCACTCAGGAGGAAAGGTTGATCTATTTGGTTCTGTTATTCAAGGAAAGTGTTAGCCAGCAAGATTAGAAGAGGGGCCTCTCAGGTTACAACTGTTACCATCTTGATGATAATTTCTCTCACTTGGACCATTCACTAAATGTGCTCTTGCATTTAACTCTAGGTTTTTCTGACCTTTATTTCCCTTTCAACCCCCCACCCTCCTCACCCCTAAATGTTTTTTGTAACCAGATTTTGCCTGGACCATAATTTAAGGACAAGGCTGAGCGTTTGGAAGCAGGTGAGGAGGAGTCATATGGAACCTGGGCTGCCAGGCTGCTAGGCTTCATCTGGGGTCTCCAGGAGGGGCGGGGAGGGAGTGCTGGCCACCTCTGAGGCCTGTGGCCCTCTCTGACATCAGGGCCTGTGGGCAGCAAAGGCTGGGGGCTGCAGGAGGGCTGTGGAGATCCTAGAGAGTGGAGGTCTGCTCCAGAACCCAGGCCTGAGGATGGCGCTGGGAGAGCACAAAGTGGAAAGGAACACCCACCTTGTTAACTTGCCTGGCCTTGAGGGCAAACGGGAAGCAACTCTGGGTCTGGTGGGCAAATGGCCCAGAATTCGCTCTCTCGAGAGGAGAGCAGGACAGTTGGGTTCCTCTCACTCTCACTGTGGAGAGAGGGAAGGGAGGGAGATGGGCAATTTGCACATCTCCTTGGGAGCAATCTTTTCATTTCCATGGAAGCCTGCAGAGAGAGATGAGTCATGTTCCCTAATGCAGTGGAAGAAGGAGACCCCGCCTCTCCTGCCCAGCCCCTTCTCTGTGTCCCTTCCTGGTGATGAGTGACCTGTTGTCTTGGCCACTTCAGCAGGATTGGCAGCAGGAGATTTATTTATTTCTAAAAAATGAAAATAGCGTGTGGTTGGATTTTCTCTGCTTAGTGTAAGAGATTTAGACAGTTGCATAAAGATGTATATAAAGTAAACAAAAATCACATCATTCCATCATCCAGAAATAGCACCTGTTAGCATTTTGGTATCTGGCTTTCTACACTTTGTTTTCTTTTGTGTGTTCATATCCAGGTCACCCAGAACTCAGCTGGGGTCCTAAGACTGAGATAAAATGGGCTTGACCCCTTCATTCTGTGCCCAGTGGAAATTCCAATTCCCTCCTCAAAAGCCAGTTTCCCCAGGGGGTATAAACAGCGTGGTCACCTTTGGTTCCTACTTTCTAACTCCATGTTGTTCGTAGGCTCTGCTGTACATGCTTTAGCTGTTTTGGTGTGTAACTCAACTCCTGGGGCAACATGGCCAGATGGGAACTGAAGCCTGTATTTAACTTCTTTCCTGCATTTCCAGAAAAACCCTTACTCACAAGAAGTCATGTGTGTATTGCAACCATCCCTAAGGTAGGAGGGACAAAGCGTGGGGTTATGTCACAGGAATACAAACCATTTAAAACTGAATGTTGACATGCTGGTAAGGACAGTCCTTGGGTCCTCCGTCAGGTTGCTTGCCTCCACCTCCCGTCCTCCTTCCTTCCTTCTCTTCCTTGTTGCTCCCCCCCAGTTCTTGTTTCTAATGCATCCCTCCTCTAGGCTGGTCTGAGAGGAAATTCCCTTGGGTGCATGCATATCCCACCTCAGGTGGTTTATCAAAGTGTTATCTTAAAGAGACAATTCTCTCCCTAAGCAGCCTGCTGCCATCTGTTAAGGCAACAGTTTCTTCCATCCTGCTAGACACATCCATCCTTTTTCTGTTTTAAACAAAAATGAGCTCATTCTACACATTCTCTATGACAACGGAGCTGCTATTCTTTTCTCCATTTTACAAAAGAGGACACTGAAATGAAAGCCTGGGGCCTGGCCTAGAGGCTGCTCTGCCCAGCTCTTCACCTGGCATCTTCTCGTGAGTCAGAACTATGCCCAGGAGTTCTACACACTTGCACGCATCTCTAATTAGTGTGTGCAATGTTATGTTTGTTTTTTATTTATTGTTTCCTTCTCCCACCAGAATATAAACTCAGGAAAGCTGCAGACCATGTCAATTTTGCTCACTGCTCTGTCTCCAGAATTAATCACATTGTAGGCTATATTATTAGTAAGGGTTCTCAAACACCCTGCCTCCACACACACACACAGAGTCCACAGATGTGTATATATAGAGAGAAAAGTTTATTTTAAGGAATTCGCTCATGTAATGATTATGGAGGCTGGCAAGCCCAAAATCTATAGTGTGGGTTGGCAGGCTAGGGACTCAGGGAAGAGCCAATGTTGTAGTTCAAGTCTGAAGGATGTCAAACTGGAGAGTTCCCTCTTGCTTGGGGGAGGCCAGTCTTTTGTTCTGTTCAGGCCTTCAACTGATTGGACGAGGCCCACCCACATCATGGAAGGCAATCTGCTTTATCCAAAGTCCACCAATTTAAATGTTACTCTCATCGAACAACACCCTCACAAATGTCCAGAATAATGTTTGACTAAATATCTTCGCACTGTGGCCCAGCCAAGTCGACACATTAAAAAACCAAAACCAAAACCACACAAAAAAAACATCATAATAGGCACATGAAAACTAATTGTTGAATGAGTGGCTGTGAGTGAATGAGTAAATGAGTAAATGACTGAATAAGGAAGGTGAGATTTTTGCCCGTGTCACTCAACTGGGAAAAAGAAGGCCTAGGTCTTCTGAACTTAATGCAGGCAGCTGTTCATTCCACCCCACCACGAGGCTTCTTGGAATGGTGACCAGAGCCAGCCAGCCTTGCGTGGTTCCTTGGGCTATTGTCAGAACGCAGTAGACATTCTCCTGCAAGAACTTTAAGGTCTACAAAGCTGTATACTCACGTCTGGTGTCATAACAAAATGCTCCCATCAGGCATTATTACAAAGGAGGTCCTTGGATAGAAATTTTTAACGGGTGTCCCAAAACTTACGCAAGATTTGAATTTTGCATCATTTGTGTGGTAAAGTGTTTCCAACAACAACAAAAAAAGACAGCGTGACAGCTGACAGTTCAGGGTTATTAAAAATGGAGCGCTACATGAAAGAACAATGCATTTTCATTGTTGAGCAATATTTTAAAAATAATGAAAATTTGGCAGGTACAGTTTGCAATTTTCGTACAAAATCTGGTAGGAATAGTGATTTAACTTCATCAACTGTGAAGAGATATATTAAAAAATTTAGGGAGACTGGATCAATTAGTGATCTTAAACACTCTGGCCGTCCTTCAACAAGTCGTTCAACACAAAACATCGAATCAGTTTGTGAGAGTGTTGCTGAGAGTCCAGGGACATCCATTCGGCACCGTGGTCAAGAATTGGACATTTCGAGAAGCTCTCTACAGCGTATTCTCACAAAGATTTGCATCTTCATGCTTACAAAGCCGTGGAGGCCATTTACCTGATTGCTATTCCATACATACCCTATACTGTATACTTATGAATCAATAAAAAATTTACATTTTTAAATTATAAATCTGTGTTTTCTATCAAAATTACTTCTTGCGTGAATTTTGGGACACTCGTTACAATCTATGTGACCTGAAACAACTAAAATTTTATTCTTTTATAAAATGGAGCGCTTCACCTAAAACTTCCTGCAGGCACGCATCAGCTAAGAACAGGACGCTGGTGTGGAGATCGGGCCTTAGCTCACCAACCTACTCATCAATGCCTGGCCCGCTCCCTTTTGTGCTCTCGACCTTCCCCTCCAGCCAAACTGAGTCATTATACTTCCAGTTCCTGGTTTAGATCCTGCAGTTAACTCCCTCCTCTGTGTTTCACCTGTGCTGTTGTCACACCTGGAATGCACCTCCCCCTCCTCTACATTTCATTGTTTTTTATTCATTCAACAAATATCTCTTAAGCACCTAAGAGGGGGCAGGTACTATGTTTGCACTGGGCACACAGTGATGAGCGAGAGAGTGAAGGTGCCTGGCCTTCCGGAGCTCACCTAGTATTGGGAAAACAGACACAACTCTAGCCAGTAAGTGAACAAGATAATTTCAGGTGGTGTGTAGTGCTGGGAAGAAAGCCAGGAAGTAATAACAGGTTGCAAACAGGCTGATGTGAAAGATAGTGCTAGGATGGGGGAGGGATGGAATTTAGATTAGAGCTCTGTGCTGGTGTTTGAAGAGAGACCTGGATGGTTAGAGGGCCAGCCACATGGGGGAAGAACATTCTAGACAGAGGGAACAGCAAGTGCCAAGGCATAGGGTAGAACAGGCTCGATGTGTCAAAAGAACAGACAGAAAACAAACTTGTGTTACATACTTTCTGTCAGGCATATGCTCGGCTCTGGGTGTACAAAGATTAATAGACATGGTCCCTTCCCCTAAAGAGTTCATTATTTGGGAGGAAGGCAGAAATTATAGCTGACCCCCCTTTGGGGGATCTACGTGGACCATGAACCAATGTCTCCACCCCCTACTTTTTCCAGAAACTTTCCATCTCCAGGGCTGCTGATCCCTGGCAGCTGTTTGTATTGGTGAGTCCATTCTTTGGCTGTGGCTGATTGGACGAGGGGGTTCACCTGACATAAGCAGGACCAACAGGGTTTCTTTTCCCCCAACACTGAATGAGAGTTCAAACCCTACCTCTGCTTGCAGCTGGCACAAGAACATTTATTAACTCAATAAACTTATCTTGAGCAGCTATTGTTGGGGTGACTAACCCCAGTTTTCCCAGGACTGAGAGGTGCCCGTGCTAAAACTAGGAGAATCCCAGGCACACCAGGATGGTTGGTCACCCTCTCTGCCCTGTGCCAGGCTGAGTGTTCAACCTGAGAATTTAGGAGCTAGAGGTAGGCAGACCCACCACTGTGGCTGGAGCAGACGAGGAGGCCGGTCTGCAGAGAGAGAATATGGAGGAGAGATGAGAAGAAACACAGTCTCCGGGATTCTATTCTTGGCCCCAGATTTTTCCCACAGCCAATCTGCATCCCTGACCATGGATTCTCAGACACCCATTTCCTCACAATAAATCTCCTTTGTCTACTTACGAGTATGTTAACTGCAGGGGGTTTCTGTTACTTGTAACCAGGCTCCTAACTGATAGACAACAATGTCTGCGAATAATGTAGCCCAGGAGCTGCGTGCATGAGAGGTGTCCGTAGTCACGTTTGCAGCAGTGACACCGGAAGGATGTGACCTGCCCACTTGGCCACCTTCCCAGGAAAGCCTTCCTCAATACAATCTATGGTCTCTGTCTCTCAGCTCCCAACTACTTCATCTGACCCTCTGTCATAACACTGCCTCCTCCTGCCTATCTTATGTGTCACCTTCTAAACTATAAAGATTCATTTATGATTCATCTTTGTACTCCACAAACATGTATCTTTTGTATGAAAAGTGCTCAGTTCAATTATTATATGTAATAAGGGGTTCTACACAGACAAGGGAGTGTGAATATTCTTGTCAGGTAATAACCTTGGCTCTTGTGTGATGCTGCAGTATCTGAACTTGCTGATGCAAGTTCATTATCTGGTGGGCATCCAGGTTCTTCAGAATTTAGATATTAATAATAATAATAGCAGCTACTATTGATTTTGTACATATTCTACGTGCTCAGTGAGAAAAAACAAAGCTCTCGAGGCTCAGAGAGAGTAAATGATTTGCCCAAGACCCCCAAATTTATGCCACAGATCTGAACACGGGGTCTTATCTTCAGGCTGCAAACTGCCCCAGGGGTAGGGCCCCAGGGGAAGGGCCCCAGGGGTAGAGTGTAGGATGCTCCATCCTCCCTAGACTGCTTGTGCTCTGATTTTAGTCCTCTGGGTTGGTCCTGGTTCTGCCCTGGCTCTGCCCTGACCCCCTGGGGACAGCAGGCCTCAGGTCACTTAGTTTGCCAATCTGGCCACGTCAGGCAAATTTGGCTCCCGGAGCTGCTGTGGTTACCATGGTACCTTCCCCAGGCTCCTCAGTGTAAACCTGGGGGCGAGCTGTTTTGAAGCAAATGGGGAAAACAGAAATTCTCCCAGTAATGCGGGCAGCTAGCAAACAGCCTGCCTCTCCTCAAAATTCAATGCCTTGCAGGTAGGCCTTGGGGCCATGGAACCGAATTCCTCCATTTCACAGGTGAGGAAACTGAGGGTGTTTAGTGTTTGCCAAAGAGGTTTTGTGCCTTGGCCAGGAGGGTCTCTGGGATCAGAGAGCCCTGGGTTTCAATCCAGCCCCTGCATGATGTTGGACAAGCTCCTGAGCTGCTCTGAGTCCTGGACTGTTCATCTGCTACCTGGGGATCATGACACTTCATCCCTGGAAGAGTTACATGAAGAATTAAATCAAATTCCACGCCTACAAGTGTTTCTCAAAGTGCATGGCATGTGAAGAGGTGCAATTGTCCAAGGTCACCCAACCATTGTGGGGGAAAATGCGTTGTTATGGGATTCTGGTCTTGATTCTGTTCCTGAGTTGCTGTAAGCCCCTTTACCACTCGGAACCTCAGCATCTTTCCCTAAACGAAAGGAGGTGATGCTTGAGCTTTGTTCCAGGTTTGCAGTTCTGTGCATATGGGGACAGAATGGCTCCCCTAAAGCTGTGTTTTTTTCACCACCCCACCCTACCACACTACCAGGAGGACCCTTTGCAGGGGAGGGAGAGATGCCTCAGAGGGCAAGAACTTTCCAACAGGCCTGGGCTGTCAGCACTCAGCCTGGCTCTCCAGCATCCACCTCTGGTTCAGGGTCCTGCCCAGGCTTCGTGGCAACAGGCTGGGGAACAGAGATGGGAGCTGGGAGAAGGCTACCTTAGAAGAAGAAGACTGTACTCATCTGACAAAGTCAACTGAAAACAATTTTAATACCCTCACCATCAGCGTGTGGTGAAGAGAGACGGGCAGCTGTTAGGCTCCTGACATAATTACTGAGAATAAAGGAGCAGGAGAGAAGGAAGTGGGTGGCATTAGGGATTCCACTGCAGGGAAAGGGAACTCTAAAGGAGGCTGAGGAGGAAGTTTGGGATAGGGTGGGAAGGTGAAGGAAATGAGCAGAGAAGAAAAGTAGGTTAAGAAAAGGGAAGAACTGATTTTTGTCTGGGGAAAATGCCAGCTTGATAGAAGAACAGGAGACAGCGTATTCACTTGCTCCATCATGTTGTTTGCTCATTGCACCCCAGGAGGCAGGCAGGGGAGGCCCTGTGCACTGTTCCTGGAGTAGAGGCCAGGAGAAGGTCCTTCTCCCCACTGGATCACACTTGGTCACTGAGGCTGCTGGGATTCAGGTCTCAGAGGCCCCTGGCTTCCTGCTTGTGAAGTGTGGGCCTCTATTCATGCTGATCTAGCTGGCACTGGACCAAGGAATGCTGAGCCTGGGCCACACTCTCCTCTCAGACACTGTCCCTTCCCTGCCACTGCTCACTCACCTTTCAGGTTCCTTCTAATCCCTCCCCTCATCACCCTCCACTCTGAACAAACAAATCCTGCAATTTGAAACTGGTGAATTAACTCCAGGCAGGACCCAGCTGACTATTCAGTACATGTACCCAACACAGGCTAACTCCCAGGAATGGATCCATCTAAATATGAGATTGTTTTGCCTTGCAAGATTAAGGAAGGAAGACTGATACAAACATGGTTATTGTAGCAATGGTACCAGCTAAGACAAAAGCTTATTGAACGTTTCCAATGCATTGTACAATGCAACAAGCTCTGTATTTGCATCACCTCATTTATCTCCTTCACAGTCCTATAAAATATGTATTGTTATCATTTTCTCTTAATAGGTGAGAAAATTTAGACTTGGCAAAGTTGATAAACTTATCTAAAGTCACATAACTAGTATATTGCAGCCCCAATATTCAAACCGCGAGTCCATACTCTTAATCACAGAATTCCACCTCCCAGTCTTAAAACAAAGATGTATTTGTGCCAATAAACTATGTCCAATATCTCTGTGCCGTTCTTCTTGGAATGCTACCTACATACTGGTGCATCCTTCAGGAATGCTTTATGCTGCAAGTAACAAGAAAACATAACAAACCATTAAGGAGTGGCTCAACCAAGAGGTCTTGAAGCAGGCAGTCCAGAGCTGGTGTACTAAGAGCCCAACAACATTACCAGAGTCAGGAGTGTTCTGTCTTTCCACAGAAAACCTCACCATTCTGGCTTTTCATCCTCATGCTTATTGCTTTGTGATTGCAGGATGGCTGCTACAGCTCCAGGCATCACATCAGTATCCCAAGGGGTTTGGTCAAACAGTTTTCTTCTGATGGGGCTTTGCTTTTTATTCTGGAAAAAAGCCCATCAGTAAATTTCTCTTTATGTCTCATTGGTTACATATGTACCCCTTGACTAATCACTGATGTAGGAAAGTATGTATTATGATGGTTCCTGCTTAAGCAATCATCCTCAACCCTGTGGCTTGAAACAACAGTCATTTATTATCCATCAGTTGTCTATGGATAGTTGAGTAGTTCTGTGATCTGAGCCAGGCCTGGCTATTTTACAATCTACCATAGGTTACCATGATTTATTTAAGCCAACTCATCCCCTGAGGCAAGGAAGGGTCTTCCCCCAAATTAAGGGAAAAATTCCTACCCCCTAATCAGGGTACAGTTGCAGGGAATCAGAGAAAGACATGGTTGTTGGACAGATGGCTAGCAGTGTCTGGACAGGGGGCTAACCTGGCACAAGGAGGTGGGGGAGACTTTGTAGCTTCAATTTCTCCAAGTCACCTTTGTGTTTCTGAAGAGGGTGATTTTCATCTGTCTATCATTGATGCCTGGTCTGGGCCTCATGATTGTTCCTCTAATAGGCATATGCATTTCCTCTATGATACTCAGGGGTGCAAAAACCATTTAAAAATGAGTAGATAAAATGAACTCTGCCTCTGCCCCCATCTGCCAGGGTTATGGGAAAACCCAGTGTCACTCACCAGAGGGTGGGGCCCGGATAGGTGGTCTAGTCCTTCTCCCTGAGGTTTGCATGATCCGGGAAACTCGAGGCAAAGACCTTTCACATTTGGTTCATCAAGGTTACCTCCAAGGTGCTATTGTCAAGCCCAAGGGTCTATTTGGAAGTGGGAGACTCTAGCTCTGTTCCCTTGACCTTGAACTTGTTGCAGAAATGTTCCAAGCTCTTGCTGCCCTTCAAAGTCTTTACTCAAGGAACCTACAACCTCCTCTGGCCACCCCTCTCTCTTGCGTTGGCCACCCTCCCTCTTCAACTCCATTCCCTCCTGCTCCTGATAAACCCAGATCTCCCTGCAATATTCAGATGGGATGGTTTTTAGGACCCAGGATCTGACTGAGCTTCCAGGAGGAAGATGTTACCTTATGGGAACAGTGTGTCATATAAACTGATCTGGGGGAGCAGGGAAGGGACATCTCAGCTGAGACTTGAAGGGGCAGAAGCATGGGTTAGGTGACAGAGGGACTGAGGAGCCTGCAGTAGTGTGTTCCAGGGGGAGGAACCCTTATCACAGCAATCGCTAACACATGCACAGCATGCCTGTGTGCTAGGTGCACTAAAGCAGGTACTTTGTTGTCCCCATTTTATGAAATCTGCAGAAGTCATGTAACTAGTAAGTGGCTAAGATGGGATTTCAAATCCAACCAGTGTGACACCAAAGCCCCTCTCTTAACTGCTTAGATTAACCTGGAGGTGAAAGAAGCAGGTTATTTGGACACCCAAAGCAGTTTCTTTTGGCTGAAGCATAGCATGTGGAGGGGAAGATGGTACCAAGACAGGCTAGTGAGGTAGAGAGAGGTGAAAGTGTGGAGCTTCCTGCATTTATGTTACTGCTTGAAGGCAGCAAGCCCGAGTGTAGGGAGATCATTTCAGGGCTATGTCAATAGTTTCAGCAAGAAATGGTGGTGCTTCCGACTGGAAGATGGTTGTAAGAATAAAGAACAATGGCAGGATTCATATGTTATCTAGGAAGAATGGACATGCCTTAGTGATAGGTTACAGGTGAGGGGTTAGAAAGAAAGAAATGGGAGTCAAGAATGACTCTCAGGTTTCTGGCTTGAGCAACTAAATGGATGGTATCAACCTTATTTCTTTCCCTGATTTGCTGTGTGTCCTTGGGGATCTCACCCAGGCTCTTTAGCTGTCTGTCTTCCGAGATATAAAATGAAGATAATAAAACCTGACCTGCCCATGTATCCAGATGGTGTCAAGATAAGATGAAGTCATCAAAATGCTTTGAGAAGCCAAAAGTACTGTGCAAATGCAAGTCGTTATTATTTTATGATTATTGTTAAGGTCCTCCCCCTCCTGGGGCTTACAAATGGAACCAGACTGAAAGGCAACCCAGGGGAGCTTCCCTGCTCGCTCACTTGGAAGAGTGAGGAGTTGCTGTATTTTTCATCAAGCTGATCTGTCTCTTTGGCAGGTGGGAGCCACATTCCCACGTACTAAATTGTTAATAGCTTCCCCAGGGACTTCCTTTCTGCTCTGACTCCTGTGATTTCTGTTTCTCTACTGCTGACATCTTCTGATGCCCCTCCCAGATGGCTTAGGATTTCCCATGCATGTATGTTTTTAGTTTTTCCCCTGACGTCAAGGATGGGGACACATCCCAAGCAAAGCCCTTAACCCAAGTGTGTGGAGAACTGTGTCTACTCTGCTCCACCAAGAGCAGGGACGGGCTCAAGGGAAAACTGCCAAGCAGAGGCAGGAGAGATGGGTTCTTGAGTTTTATGGAGGCAACTTTCTAGTCTTTGCTCTGAGAGGTGGCGTAGTGTGGTCATCAGGAGTTCGGTTTCAGAGTAGCACAGACCTGCTTGGCATCGAAGCTGTGCCTTGAACAGGTGGCCTAACCTCTGCAAAATGGAATAATAATAGTAGGACCTGACACCTCTGGGGCTGCTGAGGATTAAAGGAGGTAATCCATAAAGCACTTGGCCCAGTGCCTGGCACATAAGCAAGCTCTCTACAAATGCTAGCCAACAAGATGATTTACGAGTTGTGACCACAGAAATGAGACTGTCTTTTAAAGATGAAGAGACAAGAATGCTCCCATACAAGTAAGAGTTGACCTCTTCAAAGTACTCACTTTGGGGGCCGTTGGGAAACCTCTTTAGATGCCTTTTTTCAAATTTCTGCCATTCTTCCAATGTCCTGAGTGGAGGCAATTCGCGTGCACTGGGCTTGTGTGTTATCAGTTTGGGTTGCTAAACAAAACACCATAGACTGAGTGGCTTATAAACACCAGACATTTATTTCTTACAGTTCTGGAGGTTTGAAGTCCAAGATCAGGGCTAGTATAGATGGGAGACAGTGAGGGCCCTCTTCTGGGTCATAGACTGCTGACTTCTTGCTGTGTCCCTCACATGAAAGAGCAGAGACAACAAGCAGACTCTTAAAAGGGGCAGTCCATAACTGTACGCATGCTTTCTTAGCAAGTATGGGGTTTTGCTCATGTATTTGGTCATTTACATATCTTTCACAGCTTCTTGATTGGGAGCTCCTCTCAGAGAACAATGGTCTTACTCATCATGGGTTTGTTTTTTTTTTAGATTTATTTTATTGTTTTTGACAGAGACAGAGAGACAGAGAGAGACAGAGAGAAGGGGGAGGGCCCAGAGCAGTCTCCATAGTTGTACGTCATCAGTTTTCGACATGGTTTCATTCCACACAGGGTGGGGGCTGCACAGGGTGGGAACTGGGCTGGGGGCCTCCTGCATGGGAGGCACGCCCCAGTTCAGCATATGGGTCCACATGGGCCGGGGCTGGGATATGATCCTCGGGACCCTGGGGCTGCAAGACAAGCATTCAACCCACTGAGCCATCCCGTGATATTTAAGTTGAAATTTGAAAGATGAATAGCACTTAGCCTGTCTGAGCCTTCCAAATGAAAGAAATGGAGTGTGCAAATTTTCTGCGGTAGGAAAAAATTTGGCTTATTGGAGTAGTAGGGAGGGTGCCAGAACTCTCATAAAGTAGCCTTCCTCTTTCCTGCCCTAATTTCTTTCCCCTGGCACCAGAAAAGTCTCTGAATACTAGGCACTTTGGGAGGGAGAGTTTTAGCAGCAGATGTGACCACAGAACAAGAATTATCTGTCTGATGAGTCCTTAGATGGTTGAGTGGGAAAGCCTTGGGGTGAGGAGTCTACTGTAGCTGGTAGAGAGGCTTGGAAGGCAGCTGGAAGGGGCAAAGAGAACGAAAAGGAGGCCAAACTCGGGAATTCTGGCTTTGTTCTTTCTGGGAAAGGGTAAGAGCCTTGCATGCAGATGGATGACTCAAACCAGAGACTAATGTGAGTGAGGGGTCCTTGCCCAGCCACTCTCAGGGCCAGGAGCTCTGCCCCAGTGCCTAGAGTTCAGGAACGCCAATCCACATTTCTCCTTGGTCCTTTATTCATTCAACTACTATTTCCTGAGCACTCATGGTGACTTCAGCCCTCTACAGGATGCAGGAGTCAGTCAGGCTTGGTTCTCCAAGGAGAAAACAAGTCAGAGAGAAATAATTGCCATATGGGATAATTTAGTGCCTAGCCTAGTCTTCTCATCTGTAAAATGGGGACACTAATAATATTAATAGAATGTACTCCAAAGTGTTGATGCATGGATAAAGTGCTTATCACAGTGCCTGGAACAGAGTAACAGTTGGTAGAATGTTCTGAGAAGGGCAGGAGCCCTGAGAAAGAGATTGGCTTTGGTCAGGTTAGGGAGAGAATGGGGAAATGTCTTCCATCTGCTTCTGCAGCAGCTGAAGTGGCCTCTCCGGTGGTCTTTTAGGCCTTCCCACTACCTCGTCCCATGCTCCCCACACTGGCTCCCTGCCTTCTCTTCCTGGTTTCCTTTTTGTTCCTCTGACTACAGAGTATTTGCACATGTCAACTTGTGGTTTCTGTCTGATATGCTCTTTCCTGATTTCTTCCCTAAGTTAGATCCTCCCCAGACCTCACAGGTCATGTTCAATGTCATTTCCTCAGGGAAGCTCTCATGTCCTTTGAGTTTTGTAGACTCTGCCACAGGAAAGCCTTGCTTTCCTTCATTTCTCTCTATCTGTCACTATATCTTCCTTAGTGTGATTTTAGAATTGGTGTCTCTCTCCTCCACTGGGCTGTAAGCCCCAGGGGGCAGGGGTTATATTTGGTTTTGTGCACTAGCCATTCCCAATAGTACCTGACTCTTATACTCCGCACCCCTCAAAGGTCTTTAGAGTGAATTAAGGGGGTGCAAAAAACTCATGGATAATAAAGGTTTATTTATGGAACTGCACTGAGCTAAGTTCTTTATTTGAATCATCTTAATTGAGGTTGGTGGTGTGATTATCCACATTTTACTGACAAAGATCATGAAGTTGATTGAGATTAAGTGACTTGTTCAAGGTCACTGTTCGTTAATGCAGAAAGGAGAGGTGGGATTCACATCCAGATTCTTCTGACTCCAAAGCACCAAAGGAATGTGTGTGTGTGTGTGTGTGTGCATCTCTAGGGAGGGAGCGGGAAGCCTCCTCGGCCCAGCTCCAAGCCGGTGGTGCAGCGCCCGCCCCTGGACGCGGGTGCAGACTGGCTGCCGCCTCCGGGCCACGTGGTGCGCGCGGCGGGCGCGTCCGAGGAGCCCGCACAGGCTCCAGGCTCAGAGTGCTGCGGGCGCGGAGAGCGAGCGGGAGGGTCCCGGGGGCACGGCAGGTGTGGGCGGCCAAGCGGGCGAAGGAGACGCGGAGACAGCGGAGCGATCGGGGCGCTGCAACCGGCGGCGTCGGGGCCGCAGCCTCCGCTTTTGGTGCGCCCCTCGCCCCAGGTCTTTGCGCCCAGGGCGCACGGTGGGGAAGGACACGGCACCGGCCGCCCCGCCGCCATGGAGCCGGCCCCCTCCACGGACGCCGAGCTGCAGCCCCCACTCCTCGCTACAGCTTCGGACGCCTTCCCCAGCGCCTTCCCCAGCGCGGGCGCGAATGCGTCGGGGCCGCCAGGCGCCCGCAGCGCCTCGTCCCTCGCCCTAGCCATCGCCATCACCACGCTCTACTCGGTCGTGTGCGCCGTGGGGCTGCTGGGCAACGTGCTCGTCATGTTTGGCATCGTCCGGTGAGTCCGCTGCAGGCTAGTGCCGCGCGCGCCTGGGCCCGGGGTGAAGGTGGGACCGCGGACTTGGGATCCTGACCTCGGACCCCGGACTCCCAGGGCCTCCATACTTCCTGCAGGGGGCGCATGGGGTCCAGTAGGGAGACCACTTCCATTGAGAGGAGGACGCAGAAATTTGTTTCCAGGTGTGTGTGTGTGTGTGTGTGTGTGTGTGTGTGTGTGTGTGTGTGCGCGCGCGCGCGCCTGCAACATACTGTGGGCGCACCGACCAAATCACATTTAATGATCATCTGTTGAGGTCTCTGTGTTGATGTGTGCTTGTCCCACACTGTCAGCTTGTGATTCTCTGTGACAATGTGACTGTTGTTTCTTGTCAACCCCAGAAACCCTAGAGGGACTGGAACATCCAGAGTGGCCTTGGACGTTTGTGTTGGTGCACTTGTGTGTGTGTGTGTGTGTGTGTGTGTTTGCAATGGAGAACCCGTAGCTCCTAGGTACAGTGGGCAGCAGCTGTGGGTCAGCCCGTCAGCTCTCTGCTCCAGTCCCCAGTGACCATCTGGTCAGGAGTTCTGGACATGATTTAGGAAGGCCGTAGGTCCTCCTCACAGTGCCCTTCCATTTCCTCCTCCTCTCCTAACAGTCTTCTGTTCTGCCATAGGCAGCCAGGGGTTTGTTTGGGCTGCAGTCTGCTTTCACCTCAGGACGTGAGGCTCTTTTTGGTGTCTGTGGACTTCCTCTGAGTCTCTAAAACATCACCGGCTTGCTCCAGAAGCAGCTCCCCTGCTCCCACCCAGATCTACCCACTCAGACATGGGCAAAAGGATCGAAAGGAAACTCCTATCCATATTTATAATAACCAAGATGCCCCAGTAGTTACTGTTCATTGGAAGTGGGTCATCCATGCTGGTTGGTAGAGGGCACAGCCCCAGACCTCTCTGGGCTGTGGTGCCAGCAGGCAGGGCAGAGAGCATATTGTGGACCCACATTGGAGATTGAATGTGGTCTCAACCCAGTCACTGATGTCCATTAGAGTGGGGGCAACCATTCCCCCTGCCCCCCCCAGCCCCCTGCCTCAGTTTCTCTGTCTGCAGGACAGCAACCCACTCTTCTTGACTGGGAAGTATGAATTCAGAGTGCAGGTTTCTGCTGGAGTGTGGTATTGGATGAGGTGTGTGGATGTTGAGGGGCTTCAGCACTGATGATCTCGGGGGCGGGGGGTTGCTCCCCCAGGAAGAGTGGAGGACACAAGAATTTCCTGTGTTTCCAGTGACTCATCACCAGTTACAGTGGGAAAATTTCCTCAAGCACAGGCAGGATTGATCTTTGTTCCGCATTTTTGTAGGCGATTCTCCCCACTTGGACTTCAGAGATAGTGCAGGCTTTAGAGTCAGGCCAACCTGTGCATGTTTTAACCCCAGCTCTGCCACCATCTGGTTCTGTGACTGCGGTAAATCACTTAGCCTCTCCGAGCCTCACTTTCTTCACCTACAGAGTGGGGGTTATAATAGGACCAGCTTCTACAGGCTTTTTTGTGAGGTGTCGATGAGAGAGCATATATAATGCCGCTGACCTGGTGCTTGGACCCAATACATGGGAGCTATCTGTGTGATGCGGAGGAATTCCAGGTTCTTCAGCATCCAGTGCCATATTTAAGAAAGGAGAGTGAGGGAGGTGCTTGTTCCCAGGTGGGCCTGAGAGCAGCTACCATTCTGAGAGTTCCAGGATCCTGGCACAGACGCTTTCTAGGGGAGTGCTGGTGCTCTAGGCTGGGAATGCTGGCTGCGTGTTCTGTCTCGTTTCCAGTCTCTTCCCCAGGACCTCTGTCTGGTGGGCTGATGAGCACAGCTCTCCCACGACTATTGAGCCAGGGGAGGGTCTCACACTTCTGAGGGTCCACTCAGGGAAGGACCCCAGCTTAGCCTGCTGGGGTGCTCACAGCCAACCTTCCCAAAATGACATTGTCAAATGCATAGCAGCATAACTGGCCCCCCATAGGTCCCCATGTTGCTAAGACATTTCCCAGGCCAACCATCTATGTGATCACTATAGCTCTGGGTCTGAGCATTTTAATCCTCACCTACCATTCTGGGGGTAGGCATTAGAATCCTCATCATTATCACCCCCATTTTACAGATGAGGAATCTGGGTTTGGACAGAGGAAGGTGGCCATAGCTAGCCTAGACCCAGAGCTAGAACCCTGGTCTTGTGACTCCGAAATATTTTCCAGAGCTGCCTGGGATGGTGGACAGAGAATTGCATGGCAGTAGGGGGACAGGATCCTGTCCATCCTCTGATCCTAGAATCCTCAGCGAATGATGGAGACCAAAGGACTGTGACCCTACACATTATTCAGTCCTTGTATTTTAGGCTGCTGACCTTGAGGAGAGGGGAATGAGGGAGACACTTAGCCCTTCCCCACTGAGAAGGAGAAACAGGGTGGCTGCCTGGGACTTAGCTTCTGCTGGCAAAGTCCCAAAAGCACTGGGGAGAGGGGAGCCCAGGAGAGAGAAAAACCTCTGCTTTATCAGGCTCTCCTGTACTCTGTGTAGGGCCTGGGGCACCTAAAGAGAGTCCGTTAATTGATTGAACAAATGAATGAATGAATTCTGCCTGCCAGTCTTGAGTTTAGGTAGTTTGGGAGTAGGGGAAGGTTTGCAGGGGAGGTTACAGCGGAACCTCAGGGCAGGAAAGTGGGGTGGTATAGTGGTGGAGTTGGGGCTCTGAAGCTAGACATATCTAAGTTCAAATCCTGTGTTCATAGCCACTTGTTTGCTTTGTATTTGGGCTAATGACTTTACCTTTAAGCTCATGTCTTCTCCTGTAAAGTAGGACTAACAACAATGCTTCCTGGGCTATGAGGATTAAATGAGATAACTAAATGTGTCGTATCTGAGCCTTTCAAGACCTTTGAGAACAGGAAGGTTTCTCTGTGGGAAGGAATGAAAAGAATTGACTCATGGGAAGGAAAGTCTATGGCTGCACTGTGCTAGACGAGGAGATGAGGAAAAACCATTCCCCGCCACGGCCCTCATGGGGCATGGGATCTGGTGAGAGAAACAGACATTCATTGGCTGGTGGTCCCATAGCTTAATTTATGCTAAGGGCTGTGGACGAGTACCTGGGCTTTGGGAGCCCACGATGGGGGGAGGGTCTCTCCTGGGTAGGAAGTTCAGAGAAGGAGCTGCCTCTGAGGAGCTGAGGGGTCAGGAGGGGGTAACTAAGTAAAAAGCTGAGGGAAGAGCCCCTGATGGGAAGACTGACACGGATGAGGGGCTGAAAAAGAACACAGGAATCTCAGAATTCCTCATCACAGAGAACTCTCCATTTCTTCCTCCCCCCATGCCGTGGGCCTCGCTCCGCTTCCTGGGCCCACCTGGGAGGCCCACTCATCCTTCTGGATGCACGAGAGGGGCCTCTGGGACTTGTGCCCTTAGCAAACAGGCTATGGTTCCCAAGGCTTCCATGAAGTGTGAGCAGGCTTTTTGGGGACATCTGATCCCCAAGTGGAGTCTTGCTCCCTAATCCTGTGGTGTGAGTTCAGGTGACATGGTAACTCTGGGGGTCCTCAGAGCAGAGGCTGGGCAACTCCTCTTCGTGGGTGCAGTCAGTGCCCTGAGCAGGGCTGGCATCTCAGAGTTCCCATTGGCTGCCTTCTTGGAAGGGCTAAGTGTGATGAGCTTATCAGGAGCCCCTCACCCATCTCTGACAGGCGACCTCATCTCCCCTCTACATGGCCCTGAAATTTCTAGGTTGCCTGCCCTAGAATGCACTGGCCCTTCTGTCTGTTCCACAGCCTGCCCTGTCTCCCCGCCTCCACCTCTCCCCACCCTGCTTTCAACAGGTTTGCACCCCGCTGGGTGCATCTCTTTCTAGTCCCACTCCACTCCACCCTGCCCCCTGCCCCTCTTGACTCTTTAGGATGTGTGTGCTTTTCTGTCCCTGGATTTGTCCCTCCGATCCTTGTCCCTTCTGACTTTTCTCCTTGTATAAAATACTGGCTCTGCCACCTACTAAGATGGTTAGCAAGTTGGAAGGCCACTCTGCACCTCAGTTTCTTTATTCGTAAAATGTAGATTATAGCACCTGCCTCCAAGTCACCTTTGTCCTAAAGATCAGAGGAGTTGATGTTGTGTAAAGCATCATTTTCCCTCCTATCACAGTTGACCATAGCACAGAAGAGGGAGGGGAGGTTGGGCCAGGCAGCATGGACTAGGGCAGGTTCCGACAGGTGGAGGAGGGTTCTGGTTGTCCCCTCTGTCTACTGCCAAGGTGTCAGGCGTTGCTGGGATAGGTTCTTGAGTGCCAACTTTGCAGGATTGGGAGCTCTGGGTCCCTGTCTTGATTTGGGAGGCCCAGCTGAGCTCCTTCCCTTTGTCTCCCTCTCTTCTCTTGTAGCCTGGGATGGAGTTCACAGATCCAGAGCCCCTAGGCCAGGAGAGATCCCTGTGAGGTGACAGTGCAGTGGTAGAGGTCACAGCCAGGGTTCAGGTAGTGCCTGGTCCCAGTCCCAGCTCAACCACATCCTGGGCAAACAGCCTGACTTCGCTGAGCCTTGTTTCTGCATTTGTAACATTGGGGTAATCAGTGTAGGTGACTGGGAAGGTGCGTGAGAGCATGCACGTGAAGGGCACAGCTCCTGACACACAGTAGGCCCTCCACATGGGCCAGGCGCTGTGATGAGCCAGCAGAGGTGGTGGCCGTGAGCACGCCTTATTGTCTGCATTTGCCACCTGGGCTCTTTCCTGCTTCCTGTACCATCTGCACATATACTTATTCAACAAGCATTTGTTGATGTTGACCCCTGCCAGGTCCAATCAGCCTCAACTCCCTCTGCATGGCCTCTGGCTCCTAACAGGACCCTCTGGTCAGTTACAGCTCCAGGGACAAATGCAGCTTCCCAGAGCTGTGGGGTTCCACGGGGGGCACCTGACCCAGCCAGAGGACGTGATGGATGCCGATGGCTGTGCTTCGCTATGAAGGAAGCAGCAGTTGGCTATCAGCAGAGGTGGGGTGGAGCATTCCCGGCAGAGGGAACACCATGAGCAAAGAAAGGTTCAGTGGATGATCAGAGCTGCAGATGGCAGGGAAGTCACCGTGGCTGAGATAAGAGTGCCCAGGCTGGGATGGCTGTGAAGTCTGAGAGGTTGTAGGGACAAAAGCAGGAAAGACACTCATCATAGGTGTCAAGGGGTCTGCTGTGCACTGAGCTTTGGCCAGGCCCTAGAGCCAGGGATGAACCCACCAACTGTAGTCTCTGCCTTCTAAAGTTGTCGGTGAGGTGTAAGTGTTAGAGGAACTTCGTGAACCAGCACCAGGTAATTGGGGGGAGTCATTCTGGGAGTAAGGGGAGAGGGAGGACTGAGGAGGAAGACAGCCTGGCATGGCTGTTAGAGGCCAGAGGTTGTGGTGAGGTTCCACTGTCAAGTCGGGACGGTGGGAGCTGAGGCTGGACTGATGCTCCCGTCCTGTGGGAAGGTGGTCATGCTGGGAAATGAGGGAGCTTTGGGTCACAGGCCACAGGGAAAAGGAATTTGGAGTGATCTATCCAGAGTAGTGTTCAAGAGGATGAATTTGGTGTGGGGTGGATTGGACGGTGAGGGCCTCAACATGGGGAAACCAGCGATAGAAGAGAGCTGTGTGACCTTGGACGGGTCACCGAAACCCTGACCTCAATCGTCCCCTTTTAAAATGAAGTGCTGTTGGTCCCGCTGTGCCTCCTGGCCTTTCCCCAGAGCCAACACTTCCCAGGCCTCAGGTTCATTCCCTAAGGAGTGTGTGATTCAGACACAGCCTGGGTTAGGTCCAGAGCAGTCACAGAGGGCACTGAGGAGTCTCTCCTGAGCTTCTGCCACATGCCAGAGGCTTCTTCAAGCTGCACTACAGCCCTGTGACAGGGCCTGTAGATTCTTATTAATAGATGAGGGAGCAGGTGCCGCTCATAGCCAGACAGCTTCAAACCCAGATCTTTCTGACTCCAAAACCACTCCACTTCCACTCTGCCACTGCTGTCCAGAAGACACATGAGGAGTGGGGGTGAGGGCCGGGGATGTCTGGTTAGAGAAGGGAGAAAGAGGGCAGATTGCCATCTGCAAACCTCTGAGGCCTCTGCATGGGGTTGAGAGCCTGGACGTTGGAGCCAGACGGACCTGGGGCCACGTCCCAGCTCTGCCATTTCGAAGAGAGTGAGCGTGGGCAATATATATGAGGCTGTCCGAAAAAAATTCAGCCATTGTCAATATAATGAGAACCATTACGTGGCTGGATACTTTCCGGACAGTCCTCATATACAATCTGTCTGAGCCTCAGTTTTCTCATCTGTGAAATTGGAGTAGCAAAGAACCCATACAAGGTGGTTATGAGACGTTCATGAGGCAGGATGTGAAGGACTTCCACACAGAACCAGGCATTTCATACAGTTTTCAATAAACACTTTATATTATTATGTCTATTTAGAAGAGGAATGAGACTTGCCTCTCATTCATTTGATTGACATTTATGGAGCCCCATAGGAACTAGAATTATTGGCTGGATGCTATAGGGAAACTTTATCAGCTCAATATTAGAAATGATTTTACTAAAAATTTAACACAGTAGTTATTTCAGAGAACAGCTTTGTCATTTTGGTGTATTTCCTTCCCATCTCTTTTTTTGCCCCCCACCCCTCATAGTTTAATGACATTAGGATCACACTAGATTGAAATGATGATCACATTATATATATTTTATAAGTTGCCTTTTCACTTAACATTATGTCGTAAGTATGTTCACATGTTATCAGACATTCTTTGAAAACATGATTTTTTTGATGGCTGCATTGTATGAATATATTTTATTTGGGAGGACTTATGTTATTTCCAATATTATGCCAATCTAAACAATGCATTTGTGAACATTCTTGAACACTTATGTTTGTGCACATCTCGTATTTCTGTAAGGAATTTTCCAATTGTCAAAGCTCTCCAAGAAGATACAGGCTGCTGTGTAATGTAGGGAGCCCGCATCACTGAAGGTATGCAAGAGGAACCTGGGACAACCACGGGGTGGAGGTTGGGCCCTGTAGATTTGGGTGGAGAAAAGATAAGACAAACATAATTTCAGGCTCCTCTCATCACGACTGAGATACAAAGACTCCTTCTCAGATGCTGTGATCTCAGATTCCTCTTCTTCCCTTCCTGGCAGATGATGCCTGGACTTTGAGAGGAAGGGGGTGTGCAAGGGCAAAGCATGATTTCATTAAGCCCAGAGTCCTGGGACCTTTAAATCCAATTGGCTGCCCAGAATGTCATAACATGCCCAGGAAGAGAGATAATCGCAGGGTGGAGCAGAAAGCCTGGCTTAAATGAGCAATTTACCATCATGCAGCCTGCAGCAGCCTCATTACCAGCCCGGGGGATGTGAGGTGGGATGGGGCATCTGGGTTGTGCTCTGTTGATTTATAGATCCCAGTGCAGCTGCAGAAATCAGCAGCTTTGTCTCTGGCCGGAGTGGGTGTATGCGGAAATAATCTTGTCTTTTGTAGCTTTCAGAGGCTTTCTTGATAACTGGAAAGAACTCAAACTTCAAAGTCCTGTGAGATCAGAAACCTCCAATCGAACACAACACAGAGAAAGGTGAAACAACCTTGCTCTCTTCCCTGCCAAAGTAACCTTTTCACCAAGGCATAGGATTGTGAATCATGGATGATGATTCTCTTTATTGAACACTTATTTTGTGCCAGATATTCTGCTTGGAGATGTGTATATAGTATTCCATTTAATACTCACATACCCATATGCTGTTGTCCCCATTTTAGAAATTAGGAAAGGTGAGGCTCAGGGAAGTGATATAACATGCTCAGAGTCCCGGAGTCAGGTTGAAATCAGGCCCCTCTGATCTCAGAGCCCACACTCTTAACCTTTATCTTGTCTTCTGCCCCTTTGTCTGTCAAGCTCAGCCCCTCTGATTTACAAATGCGGAAACCAAGATCGGGAGAGTTTCTGTGTCTTTTGAGTTAGTGGCCAAGTTAGGACTGGAACCTGCCTTTCCCAACCCCTCGCCCCCTCTTCTTGCATCTCTCTCCACACTTGGAATCACCTGGGCTAAGGGAGAGCCAAAGGGTGGCTGGAAATAGTAGTACCTGGGAGCACAAGATGGGGGTTCCTATACAGAGTAGTCCAGCCTGGGGGCCACTGACAGGCCCTTAACGCCGCCTTGTAGTTACCTGGGGCAGGGCCAGCGGTTGGCAAGGCAGCCATATCCTTTGAGGCGAAGGGATTGTGGTTCAAATCCGGGTCTGCTTCTTGTTGGCTCTCCACCCTTGGGCTCACCTCACTGAGCCTGTTTTCTCATTTGTGAAATGGGGATGATATAAAAACACCTGCCTCGCAGGGTTGAGGTAAACATACAATCAGCAGCCCTTTCTAAGTACCAGGCACAGTTCTGGGGGCAGGACATGCAACAGTGAGCAAAACACAGTCCCTACCCTCATGGAGCTGACATTCTCGTGGGGAAATGATAGTCAATAAATAAATAAATAGATGTGAGACCAAGGCTGAGGGTGATGAAGTCAACTGGAACAGGCCTGGGGAGAGAGCCTGGTGGGGCTCCAGGTGTATATGGGAGGCCGGGGAGGAGAGGGCAACTAAGCAGAGGCCCGTTGCTGAGAAGAAGCAGTCAAAGGTTAAGGGAGATGATGCATGGTTTTAGTGAGGGCCTGGCCCCTAACAGGAAGTTGGTGGTAGTGATGCTTTTTGGCTGGTTGCCTAGCACTTGGGCACCAGGGACAGGGATTAAGCCAAGGGAGAAAAACTGCTTCTGGCCAGTCCAGATGCCCCTATAGAACAGATGAAGTTAATTTGTTTCCCTTGGTTATAAAAACATCCTCCTGAAGTGCTAGGAAATGCCCAAATCTAGTGATTTCCTATTCCTCCCTTCTGTCCTCGCTACCCTCAGGACAAGCACCTGTCCACTTTGGGTCACAGTTTCCTTCTATGAACAAAACACGTATCTGTTGACACTCACTTCCCAGGGTGGGTGTGAGTCAAAGGAAAGTGTGTAAAGTGCTCTGCATGGGGCCTGCCTTGCCCATTGTCCTCAAAGAGTGAGCCTTGGGGGTGGAGGACAGGTTTGGCAAACTCTAGCATCCACATAGGGTCATCATGAATGGCCAACTGGTGGGCAATATTTTTGCATGAAATTGTGAGAATGGACCATTTACTTGGTGATGGTCAGGACTCAAAGTAATCAGGTAACCATCAATTATTATACAGCTACTGCAAAAATGAGCATGTGCTTTGGTAATATTTCAAGACTTCATATAGGAGAATTTACATGCAAACTCTTATAATCTCTACAACACTTCTAGAAGGCAGGGAGAATCTAAGGTGCCTGTTTTATTGATGAAGCAGCTGAGGCTCAGAGATGTAAGACTTTTGCCCAAGGACACCCACATTAGTAAATGTTTCACGTCACAGCCTGCCCTCTGTTCATTTTATCACCCTGGCAACAACCCAGTGTACTGGTGGTTGTCATTGCCCTTTTCCAGGTGAGGGACCATGTGGCTCCTGGCACCTACCTTAGCCTAGAGCAGGGGTTTCCAAACTACGGCCCGTGGGCCACATCTGGCCCGCGAGGCCCTCTCATCCGGCCCGTGGAGACCTTTTTATCTGAATAAAATAATATTAAATAAATAATTAAAAACAACATCTATGTTTTGATTCTTTTTTACTTGGACCTCGAGTGTGTAGTCGGCCCCCAAACTGCTGTTTGATAGTTAATGCGGCTGAAAAGTTTGGAGACCCCTGGCCTAGAGGATGGGCTTTCAGGCCTGTATCAGGCCAGGTCCTACCAGAGAACAAGAGCCAGTAAGATGTTTCAAGGAATTGGCTTTTTGTGATTATGGGGTCTGGCTAGGCAGGTCTGAAATCTGCGGGTGGGCTGGCAGACTGCGAACTCTCAGGCTACAGCTGATGCGGCAGTCCACAGAATTTCTTCTTCCTCTGGGAAACCTCAGTTTTGTTATTAAGGCTGATCTTCATTATCAAAGATAATCTCCTTTACTTAAGATCAACTGATTGTAGATGTGAACCACATCTACAAAATACCTTCGCAGCAACCCTTAGGTTAGGGTTTGATTAAATAAGTGGGTACGAGAGCCTAGCCAAACTGACACATAAACTAAGCATCACAGGGTCAGACAGACTCAGGCGTAGGCTGACAAGCCCCACTGGAGGAACTCTGCTTTCTTGGGCCTCCGCTGTGTCTGGCTGCCGCATCCCCTGGACCAGCCGTCGTTAAGGCAGGAACAGAGCCCCGGTGATGGAGAACTTCTCTTCCCTGCTTCCACAAGCGTGGTTTGTTGTTGAATTGAACTGAATAAGCCCTGTTCATTGCTCAATCTAGACGGCCTCCCTACTCGTGGTCAACTCAGGGATCCTGTATTTCCAATCTCCAGCCCTTAATCTTCTCCTGTGACACACTCTCTGGGCCTCATTATAAATAACCACTTTCCTTCCTCAGGCTTTGCCAAAACTGAGACAGCTAATTAATTTCTGGCCAACCACCACTGCCGTTCACTGGTGGGAAGAGACATAGCTTGCAGTCCCTGCTGCTCAGCCAGCCTTGTTTTGCCTGCCAGTCAGAAGAGCAACCACCCTTTGTCTGTAAATAGAGGGAGCCCCCACTGGACCCAGGCTGGCTGGCAGTTGCTTTATTTAAACTGTTCCCTACAGTGGGCAGAGCCTTTGTGATCACCGTTGTAGCTGTGACTTGGTTTCCTCATTTGTAAAACAAAGGGATTGAACTTGATGTACAGGAAGAGATGTGGTAGAGGTCAGGAGTGTGGGTTCTGGAGTCAGAGGGACCCGAGGCCTAACCCAGGCTCTGCTGCTCCTAGCTGCCTGACTCTTGGTGAGTTATTTCACCCTTCTGAGCCTCAACATTCTTCACCTGTAAAATGGGGATAATAGTGCTCGTCTCCTGCGGTAGCAGTGCAGATTCAGTGGGATAATGAACACACATGTGGCACTTTCTTAGCAGGGCAGCTGTCACCTAGTAAGTGCTCAGTAAATATTCTCACCAGCCATCTTTCCTTTCAGTGCTGACATTCTGATGAAAATATTCCTGATGAAAAAAGCCTTTTGTCAGGAGTACTGGGAAGAGGAGCAGTTTTAACGGACATTGCTTTTGTGTTTTAGGTCACAGCTGGCAAGATGGTTAACCCTTCCGTATTAGTGTCCCAGGGCTGCCATAACAAATTACCATGAACTGGGTGGCTTAAAGCAGAAATGTATTCTGCAGTTCACCAGACTAGGAGTCTAAAGTCAAGCAGGGCCACGCGCCCTTGGAAGGCTGCGGGGCAGCATCCTTCCTCTCCCAGCTTCCGGTGCCCAGCAGCCACCCGTGGGCTTGCAGTGGTGTCACTCCAGTTTATGCCTCTGTTTTAACACAGCCGTGTGCCCTCTGTCTCTGTTTCCTCTTATAAGGACACATGTCACACTGAATTTAGGGCCCACCTTAGTCTAGTATGACCTCATCTGAATGAATTATTATCGACAAAAGACCCTATTTCCAAATATGGTCACAATCTGAGGTTCCTGATAGACATGAATTTAGGGGGCACCTATTCAACCCAGAACACTCTCCAAGGCTCACTTTGCTCCTCTGTATGAGGATGATAATAGTAGCAATTTCATAGGGTTTTTGGAGGAATTAAATGAGATCGTCTATGTAAATGTCATTGTGGAATTCAGTAGACTAGGTCAGGTCCTTGGAAGCACTGAGTCAGCCCAGCTGCTGTGATGGAGATGGTGGTAAAGATGATGATAGTGATGGGGATGGTTGTATCCATGGGCCTACCCTACCTGCATTCATCATTGGACATGAAGTTCTAACACAAGGTTCTGTGTCCTACCACAATGGTGGCAGGTTACCAAGGGCCAGCAAAAGCATCAGGAGCCTGGGACTCCCAGAGCAGCTCAGTGGGTGTCCTTTGGTCCTGTTTTCCTCATCTGGACAAGAAAAGAAGCTACTGTGATATGAGTGTGCCAGGCAGTGTGCTGGGAACATCATAGGCGTGAACTTGTTTGATACTCACCACACTTTCATGAGGTGGGATCATTACACCCAGTTCACAGAGGAGCAAACTGAGGCTTGGAGAAGTCAGAACTTGCCCAAGTCATACAATTAGAGACAGAGCTAGGGTTTAAATCTAGGTGTGTTTGGTGCTTCTCCCTTGGTTGTACCTCTACTGTATGACAGGCTGTGGTAGCACATTACCATAAACTTGATGGCTTAGAACAGCAGAAGTGTGTTCTCTCGTAGTGCTGGAGGCCAGAAGCCCAAATAGTATCTGCAGGGCTGTGCTGCTTCTGAAGCCTGGAGCGGAGACATCTTCTTGCCTCTTTCAGCTCTGGTGGCTCCAGGCATCCCTTGGCTTATGACTGCGTCACTCTGATCTCTGCTTCTGACTTCACATAGCCATCTTCTCTTCTCCCTGTGTGTGTCTTACAAGGATACTTGTCATGGGAGTTAGGGCCACCCAGATAATCCAGGATGGTCTCATTTGGAGAGCCTTAACTTAATTAACATCTATAAAGACCCTTATTCCAAATAAGGCCACATTCACAGGTACTGGGGGCTGGGATGTGGACTTGACTTTTTTAGGACAACATTCAACTCAAAACAATTATTAAAGCCTTGGTAGTAGCAGTGTCTACTGAGTCCTTGGCCCACGACGGGGAGTACAGAGAGCGAGGAGTTTCTGGAGTGGCTTAGAAGTAGGAGACAAAATTGTGAGCTAGGGAGGCCAATCCAGAGGGTGCTGCTTAAGCTGATGTTCTACCAGCAGTGATGCCAGTGTGGAAAGAAACACTGAAAACCACATTTGGGTGTGGTGGATGCAGCCAGCCGTGGGGAAGAGACCTGGACATGTGTCCACAGAGGCCAGCCCAGCTGCCTGGGGCATATTCCACATTAGTGGATTTGAAGTTGTAGAGCTCACAGAAAATGGATTTGGCTTCATTGACTTGCCTGGAGAGATGGAAGAGGCCAGGTCTGAGCACTACCTATGTGCCTGTGATGTGATTTACCTGCATTATCTCAGGCCATTCATTACCTGAAGAGGATGTGTCATCATCTTTACTCAGATAATCCCATTCATGAATGCATGAGGACAAACCAACCTGGGTTCCAAGAATGGCCACATACCACCAGCTTACAATCAGCCATAATGGCTAACACGTACTGAGCACTGACATGTATTAACTCGGGTCTCACCACAGCTGGATGAGGTGTATACTGTTAATAGCTCCATTTTTCAACTTGTGGAAGGGGGGAAGGGTTAGGTTTAGATCCTGTGGTTCCATGAGCAGAACCAGGAAACATGTGCCAGGTGAGAAGGAGGCAGTCTCAAAAAAAAAGGAACTTGCCTACAAACTTGCCGACCCTGTGAGTTGTCTCAACAGCGGGATGGATTGATTGTGTCTGCAGGTGGTGTTTCCGGACACACTCAAGCAGAAACTGCATAGCCATTTGACTAGAGTGCCATAGAGGGGAGGCCCTCACTGTGAAGCTTCCTTCTAGCTCTGAGATTCTAGGAATTTTTCCCTTGGAGACCATCACATCAAATAGCTGTGTGCACGAAAATGTTGATCACAGCATTATTTATAATAACAAAAAGCAGAAACAACCTACATATTTTTTTTAATAGGGGATTTAGTAAGTAGCTTTATGCAGGAGCTTTAGTATCTATAAGTGAGGCTAGATCCAGCCCACAATTTGTTTTTGTATTAAAAAATGGTTTTTATACTCTTTGGCCTATACAGCCTAAAATACTTACTTGCTGGCTCTTTACAGAAAAAGTTTGTTGATCGCTGGACTAGAATAACAGTCAGTCACCAAGAGTTGTATTAATTTGTATCTGTGGTCATAGAAAGGTGGACATCATATTTCTGAGAGAAAGAGACAGGTTATATAACAGTAGTAGAACAAGATTCCATTTATATAAACCAGGGTGTGTGTCTGCATGTTATCTGTAATGATACTCTGTAATATTAATGGTGGTTTGTAAGCTTTCTTCATTAAACAATTCTGTATTGTTTGAACATTTTATAGTGAGCAGCTCTTAGTTTTGAGATGTCAAAATACATTTGAGAATAAAATTAATTCTAAATACACCAGCAATCCATACTGTTTGGGACCAAATCCGTTTTGATCTAGGCTGAAGCCATTTTGTTCCATTGGGTTCCTCAAGGTCAATCAGACTGAGGGTTGCTGCTCTTACCTTGTTGCTGTTGCTGTTATTGTTTTTGTTTTTAGATCTCTTGCTCTGACTTTGACCCGCGTGGGCTGCTTAAATAGAAAAAAATTCCCCTCAGTTTAGTTGAAAACAGATTAGCAACTTTGGGTAAATGATCCAATAACATTTCCCTTTGCCATTGTAGAGCTGAGTCATTTCAGATTCAGGGCAAGCTGGGTCAGGGCCAGATGTCCTTCAGGGAACCTGGGTTTGTCTGGGTTGAGGCTAGAAGGGAGGAGAAGAAAAAGGAATAAAGGAGAGAGGGAGGGAGGGGAGAAGGGCTTCCCAATTTGAGCTCTTTGCTCTGTGACTGGTTACCTCCAAGGTTCAGGGGGCCTTGAATCCTCTGTCTACAGGGGATCCTCCAGTAAATGCTGTGTCTCCTCTGTGCAGCATGATGGGGACACAGTTCTTGCCTGAAGGATGTCCCAGTCTGAGGATGTGCCTGTCTATGGAAGACAGATAGATGGACATTCATTCATTCGCTACATGTGTTCGGATCATCTGCTTTGCTCTAGGTGCTGCTATAAGTTCTAAGTGCATAGTGGTGACCAAGACAAATGCCATGCTTTGGGGGAGCTTACTATATTTTAATTGTCAAAGAGAGTATGTGAGGTGGTTCATGGAGTACTTTGGGTCTATAAGAGAGAATCTGAAACCAAAGACAAGAGGAAAGCACCTGGGTTTCAGGGAACAGCACTGGGTCTGAATCTCTGCTCAGCCGCTTTTTGACTCTGCCACCGTGGACAAGTTCTCTATAACTTGGAAATTATAAATACTATCATAAATTCTATACTAAGAGTGCTGGGGGGATTAAATGATACAAAATGCTTTCCCAGTGTCGGGCACATAATCAGTGTTCAACAAATGTTTACTGTCTATTGAAAAACAAAACGGAGGTGTAAGGAGTGCATAAAATCGTGCCTGAGAAAGACCTGCACATGGTTGTCCATAAATATTGGTTGCTGCTCCCTTGTAACCAGAGGGGTGTGTTTTGTTCTGAATGGAATTCTCCTTGCCCGGCTGGGCCCTATTTTGGTGCCTGGCATTGTTCTGATGTTTATAATTCTGTCTCTCCCTAACCCACCTGGGCTGTGAGCAGATTGTCTCCAAACCCCCAGACATAGGAGGGTCATGGAATGTGTGGAAACCAGATGATGCTGTGGAGCCAGACCACCGCTGGACCCGTTTACTCCACGTGGTCGTGGCTTCCAGAGGGCCTGTTGCCATGGCCAATGTTTGATAAAGTAGTGCAGGTGACAAGGAGGCTGGGGGACAGCGAACAGCATAGCACTGACCCAAGTGGTTATGAGCTTTGGCTCTGGAAACCAGATCTAAGTTTGCATCCTGTCCCTGTCACTTTCTGGCTCTGCCTTTGGGTGAGCCACCTAATTTAGCTCATCGGTAGCATGGGGATGGTATGAATACTCAGGGTTGCAGTGAGGATGAAATTAAATCATGCACACAAAACAAAAGACACTCAGAGAATATTGCTTAGAGGAAACAAACAACCCACCCAAAGCTGTCAGACTAGTCCCATCAGGCCTTGCACAAAAGACGGAATGTTTTAGCCTTCTTCTGGGTGACAGGCATTAAGACATCAGCCAGTCTAACCAACTGCCCAGGGTGTGCCTTGGGGGAGAAAATTCTTACTGGGAGCTTACTTGTCATTTGAGAAGCCCAGCTCTCCAGAGGCCCAGGAGGGTGTGTGGATTTAATGGGGCGCTGTCTGTCAGAGCACGCCTAATCTCCTTCATATTGATGGAAAATTAATAGAGATGGTGATGATCATCCCTGACAATGGGGCTTGTTTGACAGATGATAGGATGGGTTTAGGGCTCTGACACACAGTGCTCACATAAAGGAAGCCTCACCAAGGACAGAGAAAGTTATTTGGCAGCAAATTCTCTCACAGCTGTATAATTCAAGATGAAATAATCAGGATTTTGACTTAGGAAGAAAGCAAAGTTTTCCCAGTGCATCTCAGTGTCTGTAGAGGTTCAGCCAGCGCTGACCATCCTCACCTCCAGGGCTGGATCTAAGGGTGAGGACTGAACCTTATGAAAAAATATCAGAAGAACAAAAACCCAAAAGGATGGCCAATTCTTGTGTACATACTGGCCAGTAAGCTAGACACTTTCACACATGTTGGCTCCAAAAAAGCACAAATACACTGAAATTACCAATAAGAATGCAGGTTCAGAGGGGTGAAGTAACTTATCCAAGATCACACAGCTAGGAAATCATATGTTGAGGAGCCAAGATCTGAATGGCTCTGAGGGATTACCTCACCGTATTCTCAAGTTTAGAAAATAAACAGTGACAGCTCTTGATTATTCACAACCTTTTTTTTTTTAATGTGGCAAAATACACATAAAATTTACCAGTGTAATCATTTTTAAGCATACAGTTTAGCAACATTGAGTACATTCACATTGTTAGGCAGCTATCACCATCGTCCATCTCCAGAACTCATTTCATCTTCCCCAACTGAAACTCCATACTCATTAAATAATAATTCCTCACTCCCTTCTTCTCCCAGCCCCTGGAAACCACCACTCTCCTTTCTGTCTCCATGACCTGACTGTTCTAGGTGGCTCATATAAGTGGAATCATACAGTGTTTTTCTTTTTGTGACTGGTTTATTTCACTTAGCACAATGTTCTCAAGGTTCATCCATGTGGTAGCGTATGTCAGAATTTCCTTACTTTTAAAGGTTGAATAATATTCTATTGTATGTATATACCACTTTTCCATTCATTCGTTGATGGACACTTGGGTTGCTACCACCTTTTGGCTGTTGTGAATAATGCTGCTGTGAACATAGGTGCACAGGTATTTATGTGAGACCCTGCCTTTAATTCTTTTGGGTATATGCCCAGAAGTGGAATTGGTGGATCATATGACTATTTCTACTTTTAGTTTTCTGAGGAATCACCATGCTCTTTCCATAACATCTGCACCATTTTATACTCCCACAGTGCACAAGGGTTCCAGTTTTGCCACATCCTTGCCAACACTCGTTATTTTCTGTGCTTTTTTTTTTTTTTTTTTTTAATAGTAGCCATTCTAATAGGTATGAAGTAATACCTCATTGAGACTTTGATTGCACCTTGTCATGTATTGGCCATTTATATATCTTAAGAGAAATGTATATTCAAGTCCTTTGCCCATTTTAAAATCTGTTTTTATTTTTTTAAATTTAGTAGTAGTCTATATATATCCTGAATATTAATCCTTATCAGATATACTCATATGATTTCCAAATATTTCTCCCATTTTATGGGTGGCCTTTTCACTTTGTTGTGTATCCTTTGATGCACAAAAATTTTTAATTTTGATGCAGTCTAGCTTATCTATTGTTTCTTTTGTTGCCTGTGATTTTGGTTTTTCATCTAAGTAACCATTGCTAAATCTAATGTCATAAAGCTTTTCCTCTGTTTTCTTATGAGTTTTATAGTTTTAGCTCTTACATTTAGATCTTTCATCCATTTTGATTTAATTTTAAAAAATATGGTTTAAGGTAAGAGTCCAATGTTATAGCCACAACTTTTTTTCTTTAAGATTTATTTTATTGATTTTTTTTTAATATTATTATATTTTATTGTTAAATTTAATGGGGTGACATTGGTTGGTAACAATCAGTTTCCCAATGGACAACTCCACATCACATCACCCATGCATCGCATTATGTGCCCAGCTCCCAGAATCAGGTCCCCCTCCAACCCGATACATCTGGTGTCCACCATTTTATTGATTTTTGACAGAGAGAAACAGAGACAGAGAGAGACAGAGAGAAGAGGGAGGGCCCAGAGCAGTCTCCATAGTTGACATTAGTTTTCCATATAGTTTCACTCCACAGGCGGGCACAGGGCTGCGCAGGGCAGGAACTGGGCTGGGAGCCTCCCACATAGGTCCCGGCAAGAACTGAACTGGGGGCACACCCCAGCTCAGCATGTGGGTCCGCATGGACTGGGACCGGGATTCGATCCTCGGTCCTCGGGGCTTCAAAGTGAGCGCTTTACCTGCTGAGCCATCCCAGCTTTCCCCACAACTTTTTGAAATAGGTAAATAAGAGAATTGGAGACCAATAGTGGGATTTTGGGAATGAGACAATAAGTGATTTATCTTTCTAGAAAATTTGGTCTCTCAACCACTCTTGCTGTGCCCTCCATTTAGGCTCCACACTATAATCAGAGTGATCTTTTAAGAAATACACATAAATAAACCATATCACTCCTCTGTTTAAAATTTCCAATGGTTTCCTGTTGCACTCAGAATAAAGTCAGAACTTTTTGCTGTGGCCCAAAGACTCTGCGTGATTTGACCCTTGCTGACTTCTATTGCATCTCCTATGCTTCCTCTTCAGCTTACTGCCCTTGAGTCACACTTGATTTCTGACCATTCCTACAACTTGTCAAGTTCTTTCTTGCCACAGGGTCTTTGCCCATGCTGTTCTTTGTGTCTGAAACAACCTACCTCTTTATGTTCACATAGCTGCCTCCTTCTCATTCTTCCCAACCCAGCAGAAATGACATCTTGTCTTAGCTTGAACCTCCATAACAAAATGCCATAGACTGGGTAGCTTAAATATTAATAACAAATTTATTTTCTCAAGTTCTGGAAGCTTAAGTCCAAGACCAAGGTGCCAGCATGGTTGGTTTCTGGTGCGAGTTCTCTTTCTGGCTTGTAGATAGCTGCCTTCTTGCTGTGTCCTTACACAACAAGGAGAGAGAAAGAGAGAGAGAGGCAGAGAGAGAGAGAGAGAGAGAGAGAGAGAAAGAGAGGGAGATCATTGCCCTTATAAGAAGAGACACACTCTCTCTTAGGTGTTATGAGGGCCCCACTCTCATGACCTCATCTAAACCTCATTATCTCCCAAAATCCCCATCTCCAAATACCATCACATTGGGGATTAGGGCTTTAACTTGAATTTGAGGGGGACAAAATTTAGTTTGTAACATATCTCTTCAGAGAAGCCATCACTGACCTTCCAATCTAAGCCAGATTTTATCCACAAAGTGCCCTCACACTCCCACTGGGCAATATCTATCACTATACACTGTTTTTATTCTGCATGGTAGAGTGGTAATAGTGAGTAACTATATGTTAATAGTGCAGCAGTTTGTTCAATGTCTTCTCCCTCCCTAAGACGATAAATTTCAAGAAGTCATACTGTCATCTTCTCTACTATATCTCTTAGTCATGGCCTGGCACATACCAGGTCCTCAGTTAATACCTACTGGATGAGTGAACAAGTTCACATTTTTTTACCTTTTCACAGAGGTGGGGGAGGAAGGAAGGTAACAAGCACTGAGGGGCAGTATAGCAAAGTCATTACCAGGTGTTGGCACTAGAATGCCTGAGTTAAATACCAGCTCTGCCACTTACTGGTCATGTGACATTGGGCAAGTCATTTCACCACTTGTGCCTCAGTTTACATTTCTTAAGAAACATCAACACATATTGGGATGATGAAAAGCAATTGGAAGAGGAGTAATAGGCTGAACAGGGGTGACATGTGGTACTGAAAACAAGGATAGTGTATTGATTATTTGTAGAGGGAGCAATGAGACCCTTAGGCCCACCCCTTGTACTCTACACAATCAGGTGACTACCCCTCCTTTCTGCAGGAACTAAACATGGAGAAACTCTGAACTCAGTACCAGCATACACAGCAAGGATCAGAGCAAGATACCAAATGGAAAATGGGGGATCCCAAGAAGGCTTCTCCATATCTGCTAGCCAGAATTGTGCTCCCCAGAGTCTTTTCTGAAGGTACCAGAGAAGAGAACTATAAACATTGATATTTAGATGTCCCCCAGTATAAAATCAGACCTTCATTCAGTCCCTTTACAATGAGGCCCATCAGTTCACAGCCCCACCCCCTGCACTGACACACACACACACACCCCTGCCAATTAGTTATTCAGTGCTTAACTGAAAGATCAACTTTTAGTCACATGTCAACAGATATTTGAAAGAATTCTCCAAGATAGAACAGAAAGGTCGAAACAGACAAAAAATGAACAAAAATGTTTTAAAGCAAAAAGACAATGTAGACAGCAGAAGAAAAAAAACCAACCAAAAGCTATTAGTATCCTTAGAGAGATAAGAAAAGATATTGTGTCCATGAAATAAGATGCTATATAAAAAGGAATAAGAAGGAAGGACACTGGGAAAATAAAACATGAGAGCCATAATTTGAAAAAAGTCAATATAAAGGATGTGAGATAATGAAAAGGAAATTTCCCAGAGGATATACCAAAAAGACAGAGATGGAGATAAGGTAAGAAAATTGAAGGATCAATTCAGGAGGCCCAAAATCTGAATAATGAATTGTCTGGGGAGTCCAGAAAAAGCAGAGGGGGGGGGATAATAATCAAAGAAATGATGTGAGGACCTTTCATACTGAAGGACATGAATCTTCACACTGAGAGGACCCAATAAAAATGAAAAAGAACCACCCTCAGGCTCATTACCACAAATGCCAGATACTACGCATAAAAAGAAGATCCAAAAAATTTTGGAGTTGGGGAGGACAGGTTACATACAAATCATTAGGAATCCGAATGGTTCAGATAACTTAGTGAACAACACGGTAAGCTAGAAGATAAGGGAGAGCCAGGCCTTCAAACTTCGGATGGTAAATTATTTCCAACCCACTATTCCATATACAGTCCCAGAAATCAGAAATGAGGACAGAAGAAAGACATTTTCAGACATGCCAGAGAGTAAAAATTTTTCTTCTTATGTGCTTTCGTAGGAGGTGACTAGAGGACATGCTCCACCAAAATGAGGGCAAGAGCCAAGCTAGGAGAGACTTGCAAGCCAGGAAACAGGTGCTCTAACACAGGAAGACAGGTGTGCACCTGGTCTGGAAAGCAACCGCTCCCAGATTGAAAGGGAAGGAGGGAAACGCCAGGAAGTGGATCACAAGGAAAACAAGAGGAACTGATAGATTAGGTGACTGTGTGGAAAAGGCATTTTATGAGTCTGTTGAAGTATTTGAGGAGATTTAGCAATATGTACACAGAACTAAGCAAATGAAAAAAAAAAAAAAAAGAGGTAATTATTAACTCCAGGAAACACAAAAACCTGTAGTAGAAAAATACATGTCCAAAGGAAAAAAAAAAAAAGAAAAATACATGTCATGATCGCATACCACTTGGTTGAGCAGTGGACAATATCTACAAAGTCATAAGAATGTAAACCCTAAAAAACAGAAGTATAAGTCCTGAATATCAACTTTACTTAAAAATTTTAAATTATGGTAAAATGTTAGTGGGAGGATGGAGAAAGGAAGTGGAGTTGAGTAGTGCCAGAGTTAATCTTCACCTACCATACGGAGTTGTGGAGGTTATGAGGAGTGTTCACTAACATCGGGTCCTCCATGTCTGGGCACAGAGGAGACTGCTCTTCTCAGCCCTTTGCGGTTGGGTAGGGGCCACACGACAAGTTCCAGGAGGCCGCGGGTTAGGATGGCAGAACCACAAGATTGAAGCAGGCCGGAATCGCCTCATGACATATACAGTAGTTTTCCTGGAGGCACTTTGTGAGTGATTCTGAAAGGGTGAGAAATAAAAACTTTTATTGTGTGAAGCCACTGAGATTTTGGGTTAGTTTGTTACTGCTGCATAGCCTGGCTTCACTGAATACAAACTTGAACAGATACTGAATAAAACTGATAAATCAAGAAATAGGCATTTAAGCATAGTGTTTAAAATTATGGAGACTAACTAAAAACATGAAAAGTAATGGTCTTTAGGGAGCAAGACAGAAGAATGAGGAAGGGTAGGGCAGAGAGACACTTGTTTTCATTACAGTACTGTGTGACTTTTAACACTATGTAATTGTATTACATTGGCAGAAATAAAATGTTATTGAAAGTTATATACATATATGTGGTTTGGAAGGATTCCCACCAAACCATTACAGCGGCTGTCTCTTAGAAGGGAGGGCCTGCTAGACCAAATGCCTGTGGCACTAAAGACGTGGCTGGATATGGAAAGCACTGTGAGAAAGGAGGCTCCGCAGATGAAATGCCAGTCTGAGGAGTTTGGGTCTTATCCAAATGGCCATGGGAAGCCACAGAAGGGTTGTAAGCAGTAGAATGTCCTTCCTGAGCAGATCTGCCTTTTATGGAACGCTTCACAAATTTGCGTGTCATCCTTGCGCAGAGGCCATGCTAATCTTCTCTGTATCGTTCCAATTTTAGTATATGTGCTGCCGAAGTGAGCACAGATCTGCCTTTTAGAGTGAGCCCCCTGACTCATGTGGACGATGTGGTGGTCCCTGTGAGAGGTGATGAGTCTAGCAGATGTCCACTGAGAGAGCCTAATCTTTGCTAGTCACTGTTGGTAGGGCCTATATAATATATCAGGGAACAAAATGGACAAAATCTCCACCCTGCTTACATGGCTTAGAGAGGCAAATGGAGAGGAAAGAAGATAAATATGTCAGGCTGTGGTTCATGCTATAAAGGAAAATGGGGGAAGCCAGGATGGCTCAGTGGGTTAAGCACTCTCCTTGCAGCTGAGGATCAAATCCTGGCCTTGGCCCATGTGGAACCATGTGCTGAACTGGGGTGCTCTTCCCATGCGGGAGGCCCTCAGTTCAGTTCTTGCCCCCAGGCTCAAGGGGGCGTGCCTCCTGTGCAGGAGGCCCCCAGCCTCCAGCCCAGTTCCCGCCCTGCACGGCCCCCACCCACCTGTGTGAAACAAAACCAGGTCAAAACTGATGATGAACAGCTATGGAGACTGCCCTGGGCCCTCCCCCTTCTCTCTGTCTCTTTGTAAAAAACAATAAAATAAACCTTAAAAAGAAAAGAAAAGAAAAGAAAAATGAAGTGTTAGGCTATAGAGAGTGATGGCCAGGAGAGGGGTACTTTAGATAGGGAGGACAGGGCAGCCTCTCTGAGGAGGTGCCATTTGAATAGAGTCCTGAGTTAAGTGACCGAGCAAGCCATGCAAAATTTGGGGGTCAGGGTTTCTAGGCAGAGAGAGAGCAGCAGTCCAGAGGCCCTGAGGTGGAAGTGGTCTTGATGTGTCCCCAGGAACAGCAAAGAGGCCAGGGGGTGGGGCCTGACCATTGAAGGGAAGGTTCTGAGGCCCAAGCCGTGGTCAGGGCCAGTTTGTGGAATGTGGAGAGAGCCCTGGGGCCTTGAGAGCAGGAGAGCAGCATGATTTGTCTGAGGAGGTCAATAGGACGGGGCTTGGGGCTGGTTAGCTGTGGGGTGGGTGAGGCCTGTGAGGAGAGGCACTCCCGGGGTTCTGGCTGGCAGTCAGCGCTGGGCCTCTCAGCCCTGCCTGGACCAGCTACAGCAGCTTCCTCACCCACTTCCCAGCATCCCAGCCCCCTCTGGGAATTGAATGATTCTGCGCAAATCAAAATAGCAGGCAAAGAACAGCTTCTAATTGTTCTGCGTAAAAGAAGCAAAATTAGACGAGTCAGCTGCGGGGTTGAAACCGCCTCCCACACAGCTGTGATCCCAAACTCCACTGAAGACAGACCTCCCAATCCTTGCAATTCTGCTGTGTTCAAGCAAAACTTTTTGCTTCTCCAACCCCAGGGCAAATGACAGCTAGTTTGGGAGGGTGTGGGACAGATGCTGACCGGCAAGACAATGAATGAGTGACTCAATATTGGTTTTTTTTAAACCAAACAAATGAGTAATTTCATGAAGGAACAGCTTTAGCGGATATGAGTTTGTTCAGTCATTCAAAATGCATTGAGGGCACTCATGCTGGGTGCCCGGGGCTCAGCATGGCACCAGCAGAATTCTGGCTTAGAAAGGTAGAGGCCGGAATTCTACCCTTGAAGTAGAGTGGAGAGAACACTGGTTGGGGAAACAGGAGGTGCAAGTTCTTGCCTTAGCTCTGCCACTGTTGCCAGTGTGTGACCTTGGATTGGTTTCCCCATCTCACCCCAATAAGGGCTTTAGGCTACATAGTGTTTTTCAAACTTTAGATAAGAATCACTTGGCAGTGTGTGTGTGCGTGAGTCTTGTTAAAGGTAAAGATTTCCAGAAATTAAGATTTAGAAGGTCTGGGGTGAGGGTCCAAGAGTCTGTATTTCTCACAAGCTCTTCCTCTAATTCTGAGGGAAGTCTTTGGACCACACTTTCAGAAAATCACTTCCCCTCAACCTCTCCGGCTTTTCTTCTTTGAAATTTGAGGAGGTGCTCATGCGCCTCTTCTCTGAATTTCTTAGATCATTCCGGGGGCAGAAAAGCTACCCTTACCCCTGTGCCTCAGTGGACCTGTGTCTCTGGGATGATCACACGGCACTGGGACAGCCTGCCACTGTATTCGCCCCCTCCAGGCTACCCAGTGCCCAGTCTAGGCTCTGGTACACAAGGGGCCACAACTGTAACTGTTGGCCAAACAAGGGGCCAGCTGTAGTAGAGGCAGCTGTGTGGCAGCACAGAGCTGGAGGGATGTTGGGGAGTTCTGAGTGCAGACATCTGGCTCGGACACCTAGGCTTGTGTGTGCTCTGGGTCATGTCACCTGTTCCCCTTCTCCACAGCTGGGTGAGTCCAGGTGCACGGGGATAAGATGGTCTGGATGGGACTGCAGGAAGGACTGCAGGTCCTGGTCTACTATGGAGGACAGTCTAAGGCCCTAGAGCAGGGGTGGCGAACCTTTTGGCGATTGAGTGCCAAAGTTTATGAAATAAGAGTATACTTGCTCGACTTGCGTGCCAACCCATCGAGTGAGATAGAGGTATCGATTATTTTTATGTCTATAAGAGGCATAGGATGTTTTTATAACAAAAAACAATAATTCCGTGTGCAGAAATAATTGCTCAGTGTGCCACTTTGGGCATGTGTGCCATAGGTTCACCACCCCCGGCCTAGACAGTCTGCTAGGCAGAGTCCCTTCCCCAGAGCTGGCCAGTCATATTCCCAAAAGGCCAGGTCAGTGGTAGAGGGTCAGGTCACTCTGGTCTAGCCCTCGGCTTTATATATGAAGAATAATAACAGACACCACATACTGGGCACTTACCATGCTTTGGGCTCAGAGCTAGGTGCTATATCATCTCATTAAATGTCATGACAACCCAGTAAGGCTGGTAAAAGTATCACCCCTCTTTTTATAGTTGTGGACACTGAGGCCTAGGTAATTCAATTTATTAGCCCAGAGTCATTCAGCTGATAAATAGTAGAGGCAGGATTAAAACCTCGACTTTTCCCCTCTGGAACCCATTTTTATCTTTAACTATATTGCCTAGTACCCCTTAGATGATAAGGGTTTTTCCTAAAATATCTTCTACCAAAGTTACTCCCAGTCAGAGAAATCCTTTTGCATCTATTATAGTGGAAAGGAGTGATGCTGAATTAGGTAGTTCAGGGTTCCAGTCCCACTTCTGCTCCTGACCTTGTGCTCCTTGTATGCCCTTGGGCCAGTCATTCCAACTCCCTGAATTTCACGTGAAACAAATCTGTGAAATGGAACAGTTGTGTGTGCACTTCCTTTTCAGGTACACTAAGATGAAGACAGCCACCAACATCTATATCTTCAACCTGGCCTTGGCAGATGCATTGGCCACCAGCACGCTGCCCTTCCAGAGTGCCAAGTACCTGATGGAGACATGGCCTTTTGGGGAACTGCTCTGCAAGGCTGTGCTTTCCATTGACTACTACAATATGTTCACCAGCATCTTCACACTCACCATGATGAGTGTTGACCGCTATATTGCTGTTTGCCACCCTGTCAAGGCCCTGGACTTCCGCACACCTGCCAAAGCCAAGCTAATCAACATTGGCATCTGGGTCCTGGCCTCAGGTGTTGGTGTACCCATCATGATCATGGCTGTGACTCAACCCCGGGGTGAGTGAGTAAGGGGGCCACAGTATGGGCCACTGAGTACAGGAGGCAGCACACTGGGGTTTGTAGGCCACTTACCAGGGGGAGTGGAGGTGGGTCACTGGTGGAAGTATGGATTGCTGGCCAATGAAGGTGTGGATGACTGACCAGTAGGAGTATGGATTGTCAACCAATAGGGACATGAATGGCTGGCCAATGGAAAATGTGATTTGTTGACTGTAGTGAGGACGAATGACTGATCAGTGATCATATGGGTTACTGGCCAAAGGAAATTTCTAAATGGGATTATGGATTGCTGATCTATTACATGTACTTGTAGCTGCTGCCCAGAACTCTGTGCATAACTGACTTATAAGAAGATGGATAGATGGTCAATGGGGGGAGGGTGTCACTGACCAGTGAGTAGTGGAGGTCACAAGATGTGCAGCCCTATCACAAACACCCTTCTATACCAATTTGAAAATCATGGGCCCAGATGACCAAAGTAGGGCTTAGAGATTGGCCTTCAGAGAATGACAGATAGGTGTATTTTCCTTAGAGTGAAATGATAATTAGTATAGTAACCACCTGTATGAGTCATGGTAGCTGCTATAACAATCTTCAAAGCTCAGTGGCTTACTGCAGTATTATTTCTCACATCACAGTCCAATGTGAAAAAGAGGAAAAAGGGCTCTATTCCACACAGTCAGTCATTCAGGGATCCAGGCTCCAAATGATGGTTTTGGAATCCTCCACTGCTGGCATCTGGCCAGCAAATGAATATGGAGAGAGAGTAGTGAGAAAGCACAGCCACTTTTAAATGTTATGGCCCATCTCTTCCTAGTGATAACTGGTCACATGATACCAGCTTGATGTAAGAAAGTGGGGAAAGTAGTTTAGCAAGTGCCAAAGACACTGGTCACTAACCTATCTGAGCCACACTATAGCATGGGGTATTGAGAAGATTAAATGAGGTTATATGTGTAAAACACTTAGAACAAGGCCTGGCTCTTGCCAAGGCCCAATAATAGCAGCTATTAGAATGATTAAGCCTGTGAGATAGACAAGGCAGTAACTCCTTACCTTCATTTGACTATAAAAAACTGAATCAGAGAGGTCAGATGGTTTACTTAGGGTCACACAGCCAGGCATTTGGTGGAATTTTGCTAGAACCCAAGGTGACTGTCCCCGTATCTATTGCTCCTTTGGGCCCCTGGGGTGAAGGTTTGCAGATCATTAGTGCTGTGGTAGGAGAGAGGAATGGGGTTGGTGGGAGGTTTCTTGACCACCCTTCACTCTCCCAAGTATAGAGCCTCCAGTGCCCTTATACGGTCTCTAAGATATTGGTCTTGACTCAGCAGCTGGGCCCCATTGCTCACTGTTAGCCTTCAGTTTACAGGCCATTAACTTCAGCCCTGCTGGGGGCCAGTCCAGATGGGTCTCCTCACTCCATATACTCACACACAGAGACACACACACAGACCATTTTCCCAGTGTGTGTCATTGGCACTCGTTGGTTCTGCATGCCACGTGCTATGTGACCTTGGACACATGCTGTTCTTCTCTGGGCCTTGTTCTATCATTTGTACAATGAAGTCCTTGGACTCATTCATCCCTGTATATCTTGCCAGACTGATGTCCTGTGTCTACTCTGTCTGTGGATCCCAAGCCCCTTCTCATAACTCCCAAGTCTACTGTATGGTTCCTTAAATTCCAGAATTCCAAGAGACCTTGGGAGTCTCCTGGGCCAGACTCAGCCCTTTATCTGTATCTCTCAACATCCCCTAAGGTGCTAATCAAGCCCAAGCCCACACTCCAAAAACAGGGAGCTCATTCCATCCTGGGTGCCCCTCTTATCTTTGGAGAAGCCTGGCAGTCAGAAAGTTCTTGCCATTAAGCTGAGATCTGCCTTCTGAGCCCAAGCCCTGACCTCTGGACTCCCACACGTATCTACGCCTCTGCTCTGTGAGTGTACCAAGACCTTGAACCTCACTGTGCTTTACATGCTTTGGCTCATTTAATCCTCATAGGTTTAGGTCCTGTTATTAGTCCCACTTTCCAGAAGCTCTTGAAGAGTTTGAATAATTTGCCCAAGGTCATACCACACAATTAGTGGGACCTGAATTCTGCTCTTAACTCATGCTCTCTCTGTCAATTTAGCAATATTGTTCCCCTGAAGCTACTTGGGAAATGTGTGGGGTGTTTTGAGTAATCATGTCTGACATTTAGTGGGCTTGGGCTAAACTAAATCATTATTGTTGCCCATGGACATAGAGGCTTATAAATGGACTGGGAGAGAATGTACTAAAGGAAGACCTTCTAGATTAGGGCCAGTCTTGCTGGGGTCTTGAAGGATAAATAAGAGTTCACCTAGTGAAGTGAAGGAAGACATTCCAGTAGAAGAAGCACTTTGAGCAAAGGCCAGGAGGTGGCAGTGGGACTTGCTTAGGGTGGGCGAACAGGCAGGCAGGGGCCCTTAGGCCCACAAGCCCCTCACTCCTGTCTTTTTCCTTGTTTCCTCTGCCCAGATGGGGCAGTGGTGTGCACGCTGCAGTTCCCCAGCCCCAGCCGGTACTGGGACACGGTGACCAAGATCTGCGTGTTCCTCTTCGCCTTCGTCGTGCCCATCTTCATCATCACGGTGTGCTATGGGCTCATGCTGCTGCGCCTGCGCAGTGTGCGCCTGCTGTCAGGCTCCAAGGAGAAGGACCGCAGCCTGCGGCGCATCACGCGCATGGTGCTCGTGGTGGTGGGCGCCTTCGTGGTGTGCTGGGCGCCCATCCACATCTTCGTCATCGTCTGGACACTGGTGGACATCAACCGCCGCGACCCGCTGGTGGTGGCGGCGCTGCACCTGTGCATCGCGCTCGGCTATGCCAATAGCAGCCTCAACCCCGTGCTCTATGCCTTCCTCGATGAGAACTTCAAGCGCTGCTTCCGCCAGCTCTGCCGCTCTCCCTGCGGCCGCCCGGAGCCCAGTAGCCTTAGCCGCGCTCGCGAAGCCACGGCCCGCGAACGGGTCACTGCCTGCACCCCGTCGGACGGTCCAGGCGGTGGCTCCGCCGCCTGACCAGGCCCCCCGGGCCCGCCGCGCACCCCTTGGGAGTGGTCTGGCGGTCACACCGAGTTCATGGGGCGCGGGCCACGATGCCGCAGCGGGCAGAAGGAGGCCTCAGTTTTGGAGAAGGGGGCTGGGCTTGAGACGAAGCAGGGAGCCAGAGATGGGCGCTGAAGTGGGTGGAACGCTGGTCTGGGTGCGGCAGAGGCAGGACAGTGGGGCGGTGCCCCTGGGCTGAGTGCATGGGCAAGGGCTCTGGGTTGGGGCGCAGCAGGAGGAGCTAGCGACTCCAGGCGAGTGGGACCTGTGGCGCTGGATCTGAGCAGGTATAAGGGGCCTCTGCATGGGGGCGGGGCCTATGCACTGGGGGCGGGGCCTCTGCACTGGGGGCGGGCCTCTGCACGGGGGCGGGGCCTCTGCACTGGGGGCGGGGCCTCAACCTTGGAACAGCCCCGAGTTCTAACTCTGATTCCGCCTTGCGAGAGTGAGGATCCCGCTTGAGACCTAAAAATCCCTGGCTCAGGACCCAGGAGGGGCAGGGATGGGGACGGTGCTTTGAGAATTGAACTGCAAGATTCGACCTCTGTGTAGTGAGGAGGGGCCTCTTCTGGGGTGAGACGTAAGGACGGGACAGTGAGGCGTGGCTACTGCTTAAGATTGGGCAGCGGAGATGGGCCTGTGGCGATAGGGGCCTCAACTTTGGGGGTAGAGTCCCAGCCTCAAGTTGTAGCAAGAGGCGGGGCTCAGGGTCTCGGTCCCGGTCCAGGCCAGTCCTGGCCAGTCCCGGCCCCAGCTCAGCAGGCCTGTGCTGAGCCGCGGTGCAGCTGGTTACCGTGGAAGGTGTGCGCCTCTCATGCGGGAGGGCCCCAGGTGGGTGCCTGCCCCACATCCACCTGTGTGGAATGAATCTATGTCACAACTGGTGATGTGCAACTATGGAGACTGCTCTGGGCCCTCACTCCTTTCTCTCTCTCACTTTCTCTCAAACAATGAAATCTTTAGGAAAAAAGAAAGAGGTGGGGCTCACTGAGGTCCTTCAACTTGATATCTGTATTAAAAAAGAAAATAAAATAGAGAGGGAGAGAGAAAAATATACCTCATCTCTCCTCAACATTTGTTGCCTTGGAATGGGCAGAGGTGCCTCAGCAGGGAAGTAGTGTCCCCAGCACTGTGTCCCGTGGAGCAGGGCCGGCTGCTCCAGGATAGGGTAGTGGGACAGGGCCTCCGTTTGGGTAGGGTCCCCAGCCCTGAGTTCTGTTGAGGCTCAGAAGGAGCCGGTGGCTTGAGTTCAACCTCCGCACCAAGGGTGGTGGTGGGTGGGCTGAGGTGGGAAATGGCAGGTCGTTCTGCTTGGAGCCAGAGGGCAAATGCTTTTGGGGGTGGGGCGTCTCCAGGACCCTGGCTTCTCTGTCCCAGGTGCTAGAGGACAGAAGATCTGGAGTTAGAGCTCCATGGAGAGTAAGTGCCGCTGGGACTGGGTGGGGCATCTGAAGTACCTTCCCTGCTCCTGGCCTCTGGGTCTTTGGCTCCTGAGAAGAACTTCCTCTCTCCCGCCTGGCTGTGCCCACTGCGTCCAGTGTTTCCAGCGAGCTGGCACTGCCCACACAGGGACCTGGCTCTGAAGGAAATGGGGGAGGAAGGCTTTTATAACTGCAATGCTAATATCAGTGTGGGCTCCCCTCTCCCTCTTTCCCGGACTCCTAGGTCCCCCACCTACTGTAGCTGACCCCTCTGGCTCCTGGGTGGCAGAGGGGGTCCACCCAGAGCTAGGCATAGAAGTTTTTCTCTCCATTTGTTGGGCATTTTATTCAGGCATTCCCAGGTCTTTGCTTCTCCCTGTGTCAGGATCTGTCCTGGTTCCCGGTGCCTCCCCCATGCTTCCTCCCCCACCCCCATGCCTCCACTCGCCCCCTTCCTCAGATACCGCCTCAGTCATACATCCTGACTCCCTATTGAAGCAGTGTTCTGACATCCTTGTAAAAACAAATTTAATTTTCTTTCCTTTTTGGGACAGATGGAAAGAAATTGATGTCTTTGTCTCAAGCAAAAGAAAAAAGAAAAAAAGAAACAATGTACTTCTCTTCTCCCTTTGACAGTTATTCCCTTGGAACAAAAGCCTTTCCCCTGTCTGGGAGGCTGTCACTCTAACAGGGGCTGAACTAGCATTCAGGGGGCTGTCACTCTAACAGGGGCTGAACTAGCATTCAGTCCCCTTCTCAGAGTGAGATCCCCAGAAGCCACAGACCTGGGAATTTTCTTGCTCCAGGTAAGGCCCCACTAGTGCCCTGGAAGATGTGGGGCAGTGCGCAGCACTCAGATCCAGACTGCGAAGCTGCTAGGCCTGGGGTCCCAGCTCACCTTATTACCTTCACCATCCAAATGGAGCCTGTGACCACAGAGACCTTTGTGTCTGAATGGGGGTGGGGGGTGGGGAACAGCAAGGCAGGAACACTCCTTATCACTTTGGAACTCCTCCTGTGAATTCCTTGGGGAGATGCCAGAGGAAGGGGACAATTTAGGAACTGGGAAGACTCCTGAAGGTAGTGACATTGAACAGGTCTGTATTCTCCTTGCAAGGACTGTGTCCCCTTCAACCCTTCCCAGGACAGGGTCTGCTCACTGACATTTCCTGTGGCTGGCAGATCTGGCTCCCTTTTACCACTTCTGATATATCAATTTGTCCTGAGGTCAGCAGGAGCTGGATCCAGCCCATATGCATTGAAGGTAAAGAGAACTGTATGGAAATCTGCTTCATGCCGGGCTGTGCAGGATGGGCACTGGGACTCAGAAATACACCTCTGCCCTCAGAAAGTTTGAGCCCGGGCTGGGAGACAAGCATAAACACCATCGCAGTGACAGGGAGCCCCAGGGAGGGTGTCACAGGAAAGTGCCTTTTCTAGCTTTTTACTGAAATACTTGTAGCAATCCTAGAAGAGGTGGAAAGGGGTCAGAGGGCTTTAAAGGGTGACTAGGAGTTGGCCACCCAGAAGAGGGCACAGCGTGTGTAAAGACATGGAAATATTTAAGTTTTTGGCAAACACGAAAAGCTGTGTGCAGCTGGAACCTGGGGCTTAACTGAGCATATCTGATGCCAACCCTGGGAGGACACTGGGTGGGGCACGGGAGACACAGTATTACCCTTATTTTAGACAAGAACTCAGGCTCAGAGAGGTAAAGCCACTCACCCTAAGTCACAGAGCTTGTTAGTGGCGGCAGGACTCAGGTCAGTAGAACTCCAGGGTCCAAGTTTCCAGTGAATTCCAGGCATCGTTGAAGTAGAAGAGCCTTAGTAGCTGGAAGCCCAGGATGAGGTTTTTGAAGACTTGAAACCAAATGGAAAAAGCTGAAGGAAAGCGCAACGTTCCATGAACTTTTGTTCCTTCTGGAACTCTCCAACTCCTCACATTTCAAAATGTACTGTGCACCATGCATTTTAAAGCTCCAAACTGACAGTGTAATTCTAGATCATCACAGGGCTCTCAAAACTGGAGTGGGTCTGACTTCCCCCCACATTTCTATTCCTTCCTCTTCAGGAGGTGGGGGGAAGTTTTTGCCTCTAGTTTCAAAATGTCCTCCATTTTCAGTGGTTGAGGCTGTAGTCAGATCTTGGCTTTCCCTCCCTGCCTCAGTTTTCTCATCTATAGAAAGCACTTCCTTCACCGGGTTGTGAGGATATCATGAGTTAATGTATGTACAGTAAGAAGGATTAATAAAAGCAAGGTAATTATTTTCCAACTCTTTTTCTGGTTCAGGGGCGCGGGTAGCCGGAGCCTCTCCCAGCAGCTGGGGGCACAAGGGAGGACCCACCCAGGACAGGATGCTTTTCCATCGCAGGCCCACTCACACCCACACCCACACCCACCATCACTCAGACTGGGACCATTTAAACACCCCAGTTCACCTCACATACACATTTTTGGAATGTAGGAGGAAACCACAGTACCCAGAAAAAACCCACACAGACATGGGAGAGCATGCAAACTTCACACTGGCCTTGGCCAGGAATCAATTTTTTTTCTCTCATTAGTATTATAATGAAATGATGTTGACTGAAACAACATTATTTGAGGACCTGCTGTATAGGCCCCAGCACATAAGTAACCTCTTAGCACCTGGGAAGTTGCCATTGTTACTTAAAAGTGGAGCTGTGGTCAAGGCCAGAGCTGGAGACCTGAGAGGAAAGGAGATGAGCGTCCAGGCCTGGTAATGAAGAGAGAGAGGAAATTAGGGACTCAGCCGGGGGATCCTTCTCACTCAGTTCAGGAGCTACAGTGGAGAGTGTGAAGCTGCTGAGGAGGAGGAGGATGGGGGCAATGTGCTGCCGAGGAAACTGGAGGGTGAGGGCGTTCCCAAGGGGAGGGAGTGATGGATAATGTCAGGTGTCACACAAGAGGTTGAGTGGGGAATGGCAGGAGGGTGATGGGAAAAGCCGAAGTTCTCGGAAGTCCCAAATCTGGATTCAAATCTCAGCTCGGCAGCTAACTGGCTGTGTGACCTAGGCAAGGGATTTGTCTTCTCTGAGCTTCTGTTTCTTCTTAGATCTAAGATGAAGGAATGAGCTGGTCTCTACTATGATGCTTAGCCTCTAATAAGAGTCCTGATTTTGCTGGATTCTTGACCACTTGCTAGCAGCAGCATCATAGGCAAGACACTTCACTTCCAAGAGACCCCTCTGAAGGCTAGAGATGTTGCAAGTGAGGTGGTATTAAAGTTCCTGGCACATAACAAGTCCCCAAGACAGGGTTATTCTGTAACCACGATGGGGGTGCCAGAGGCAGCTGTCTAAGGAGGTTTACTTGGCTTGCAAATTGAAATGCTCCTGAGAAGACTTGAAGGAGCAACAGTCCAGGCTGGGCACCGGCTAGGTCTACCCAAAGACCAGCCTTCCGTTCTCAGCTGCAGCTCACTAGCCTGGGGCCTGGCCTCTGGCTGCCTTCCCTGCCTGGCAACTACTGCAGATCCACTGGAAACAGCCTCACAGGCCCAAAGCCCCGAGGTCTGTGTGCTGCCCCCGGATTGTGGTCCCAGCACTCCCGGAAAACCCGTACACACACCTTTCTCTAATCATTGGTTTATTCATTGTTATTTGCTCCTTTCTCTCATTTCTGGGCACTAAGCACAGAGTTCTTGGAGCTGGGGGAAGTGATGGCAGAGAGTCAGGGCCTGGCCGCCTACTTGCAGATGTTGTAGACTGAGCAGCAGGATGATAGCTGGCTGTGTGGTTCTGGTGGCCGGCCACTTGGGAATTCAAAATGGGGCTCAGAGAGGACCTAGTGAAGGCCTTCAGGATGGACCTCATGATGGAGTAGAGCACTAGGCTGGGGAGTTGCCCAGGTTCTGGCCCTGTCCCCTCCACCAACCATGAGCTCCACCGCAGGCCCAGCCCTTCCCAGAGTGCACCGTGCTTTCACACACCCTTCTCAGTGAGAGGCCATGTGATAATAACAGTAGCTCCTCATAGTTCTAAGCACTGTACGTGGGGTAGTTTATTTAATATTCACAGCGTAACTATGAGGTAGGCATTATTATTATTACCCTGATTTTACAGGTGAGGAAATGGATGCTCAGAGAGGGAAATGACTTGTCCAAGGTGACATGGTGTGTTGATGGCTGGGCCAGCGAGGATCCCATCTGAGATCTGTCAAGTCCACTTCCTCTTCTCTCCTATTCCTGTCTCCCCAGAGGAACTCTGAGGACAGAGGACACGAGGGAGACCTTGTGTCCAGCTCGCAGGCATAGACTGAGCATCCCTGGTGCCAGGTTCTGTGTCTCATCTTCTTGGCAACAGAGCCACAATCCAGCTGCCCAAGCAACTGCTGTGACCTTGGCAAGTCCCCTCTGCTTTCATTCCCTCCCTGTGGTGGAAGACCTGCTTGCTCTGTAATTTTTTGGCTGTTGGCCATTAACTTTGCTGTATGACCTTGGGCAAGTCACTTCACACTTTCAGCCCCATTTCCTCAACCATGGATGATAATGCTTATCTGGTGAGAAGTTGTGAGGATATAGAATGAGGCTGTGCATGAAGGACCTTGTCTATTCTGGTCAAGAAAATGTTCCCAGCAAATTGCACTGTAACTGGCACACAGTTATTCTACCCAGTGGATGAATAATAAGTGCTCAGCAAATAGGACTTCTTAATATTATGTAGTGTTTTAGGTTACTCATGCTTCCACCTCTCAATGTTGTAGGCAAGTCAGGAGCAAAGGACTTTTTTAGTTTATTTTTTAAACCATCTCCTTGAGTTTCACAAAGTGGGACAGAAAGCACTGGAGAAGAAATGTTCAAGAGGATGTCTTCTCCCCCAGTACCTTATACACGGCTGTCCCTTTTTGTCCTTACCAGGACAGTTCTCCCAGGAAGGGACCCAAGAGGTAGGCACCGCCTGGGACAGAAGAAGGGTTGCTGGGTGGCACTGGCTTAGGTCTTCTAGCTTGAACATTTGAGTCATGGGGATGGAGTCCTTTGGTGGGTGTTGGTATAGATCAGCGGTCCCCAACCTTTTTGGCACCAGGGACCAACTTTGTGGAAGACAATTTTTCTATGGACCTGGGGAAGGCAGAGGAAGGGAGATGGTTTCAGGATAATTCAAGTACATTACATTTATTGTGCATTTCATTTCTTTTTTTTCTTTATTTTTTTTAATTGGGTATTTATTCTTACATGTTTAATATATTTTTATTTATTTATTTTTGACAGAGAGAGAGATGAGAGAGAGAGATACAGAGACAGAGAGAGAACTGAACTGGGGGAGCTCCCAGTTCAGCATATGGTTCCGCACGGGCCGGGGCCGGGATTCGATCCTCGATCCCTGGCGCTGCAAAGTGAGCGCCCAACCCACTGAGCCATCCCGGCTTCCCCTGCACTTCATTTCTATTATTATAAATTGTAATCTACAAGAACTGTTTGGAAAAAAATCCAGCCATTGCCAATATAACAAGAACGATTACATGGCTGGATACTTTCCAGAAAGCCCCTGTCTAATGGAAAAATTATACAACTCACCATAATGCAGAATTAGTGGGAGCCCTGAGCTTATTTTTCTGCAGCTAGAAGGTCCCATCTGAGATAAGTGTGCAACATGGGAAAGAGGCATGGATGGAAGTGGTAAATAAAATAATGAGCGGGCCATGCGTGGACTAAAATAAGTGTTGGATTCTGACTTACAGCCTGCTACTAGATGCAGTTGTACAGTTGAAGTACATCAACTCACTTGCCTGCCACCAAAGCAGCTTGTCACTTGCCACTCACTGATAGGGCTTTGAAATGAGTCTGTAAGCAATGAATTTATTATGGTCTCTGTGCAGTCAAACTTCTCTGCTAATGTTAACCTGTATTTGCAGCCACTGCCCAGCATTAGCATCACTGCCTCAGCTCCACCTCAGATCATCAGGCAGTGAATTCTCACAAGGAGCATGTAATCTAGATTCTTCACATGTGCAGTTCACAAAAGGGTTTGTGCTCCTATGAGAATCTAATGCTACTGCTGATGTGACAGGAGGCGGAGCTCAGGTGGTGATGTGAGTGATGGGGAACAGCTGTAAACACAGATGAAGCTTCCCTCACTTGCCACCACTGCTCACCTCCTGCTGTGCGGCCCAGCTCCTAACAGGCCACAGACCAGTAACAGTCCATGGCCCAGGGTTTGGGGAACCCTGGTGTAGGTGACATTCATCTGATGGGGGCTCTTCTTCTAGAATATCTTCTTGGAAGGAGTACCAAGTGAGGAGACTGGGCATGTGGGTTGACAATGTCTTTCACTTCCTTGCTGTGTGACTTTGGGCAGAATTATGTCCCTCTCTGGGCCTCTGTACAATGTAGTGATGGAGGTAGGCATTGATGGGTTCTGGGGGCTCTGTCATCCTAGAAGAAAACAGAGATATTTTCTTTATGTTCCTTTACCCCAGAAACAGACATCTACTGGTAAAATCCCCTGGGCATTTGCCCAGAGGCAGGGAAAGGGCACCGAGGGGCCTGGTGTTTGTAATTGGAGCTGCTCCACTTAGGGGGTGAGTGAAGCAGGTATGTCACAAACGAAGCTTGACTCAGATACCTGGCTTTCTGCCTATCCTAGGTCCCATCTGGGTACGAAGGACTAACCTTCTGTTTTCCCAATAAAGTGAGCACTAGTCTTAGTGTCCACATCTCTGGCTGTTTCTTTTGCTTATTTTCTGTGATTCCCATCCTGGGGTGGTGGTGGTGATAGAGACCTGCCCACTCACACTGAGTGGAAAATACAGCTGTACCCTCAGGACCTGTCTGGGAGGGAGACAAAACACTGTGCTTAAGAACCCCATCTGGTTGGAGAGACAGACACAAAGGGCAGCTGTAGTCACTGCCATAGAGAATGTCCCCAACCAAACCAGGCTCCTTCCCTTCCTCCCAGCCTCCAAACGGGCTCCTCCTTCCCTGTGGCCCATCCCCCTAATCTAAGTCCCTTGTTCTTCAGAGCCTTGCTTAGCCCACATGCCTCCTGGGACTCCCACTAACCCCCCCTTCCCTCCACCCTACCCCACTTCACTTCCATCCTCCTGCCCCACAGTGACCTTGCGTTTGACTGTAGAAGGCCCCAACCTCTGTGCATTCAAGGCAAAGCCCTATGGGTGGAAGTTAGAGCCTCATGCCCCAAGGGACCTTCTCCACCTCCTCCGTGTTCTCAAATAGTTGCTGGCCCTGAGGGTTAATAAGCAACTCTCTGGAAGGGAAACCTCCTGGTCTAGGAACTGCCTCCCTACCACGCGTGACCAGGTCCTTAAGGGCACCAGGACGCTGGGACCTCTTCCTCTTCTGGGGCAATCTTCCTTCAGAGACCCAGAGCCTCAGCCCCGGGCAGCCCACGTGGGGCCACTGTCAAGGTGATGAGCACCCAGGTGGTGGGCCGCCCTGACTCAGGCTGGGATCTCAGCCCCCCTCAGCTATAGATGATGGGCAGCAGCTGGGCAGGGCTACCAGACTTCCCAGAAATGGGAGGGGCTTGACTGCTGGGCCTCAACCTGCTCACAGAGAGGGACTCAGTTCAAGACTTCACAGAGGCCTGGCATGTCCACCCAGAGCTAACTTCCACTGAGGTGGGAAGAACATCTCTGAAGGTGAGGGGTAGGGTAGAGGGAGAGAGAGACTTTGCATAACATGTGCAAGAGCACCTGGGTGTTTGAGTACGTGTGCACAGTGGAGATATTTTATTTCCCTTTGTGTACGACCCAAGGAAAAGCATATCTGTATGACCACTCTGGGCATCACTTCCCTCTTTTGTAAAATGGGATAACAATTATTATAACTAACTTATCAAGACTCTCCTGAGAACCCAACGAGACAACAGCTGTGCGTGGTAACTAGGGCACATTATTATTGTTGGGGAAACACATTCTGCCTTTCACGTTCAATCACTCCCAGTTCTTGAAAAATCCAGATGACCTCTTATGATCCTTCCCAGTGTGGGATTCTAGGAACCTAAGTTCAGTCTTGCCTGTCTGCAACCTCAAACTCCCTTGGAGAGAGAAGGGACCCCTCCACAGGAAGAGGACTGCCAAGGCCCAGCCCAAAGCCAGGCAGTTCTCAGAGAAGTGGAACAGGCAGGGCAGACTCTGTCATGTGCTAACTTCATTACCCTTGTAGGTCAGCTCCACTTCTACCTCCAGGAAGCCTTCTCTGATTGCTCCTTCTGACCCTTCGCCTTGTTTGGACCCTCCACAGCTGCTACCAGGACTCCCCCACACTGAGCAAGAACTACTTTCTCAACAAACTGCCAGCCCCCCATAGCATCACCAAATGCAGGGGGACCCTGCTGTTCCCTAAGGAGAAAAGGAAAGATTGTGGAAAGGAATAGGGTTTTTCCCCACTGCAGTAATGTTTATGATTATGACAATGCTCAGTATAGAAACTAAAATACTTGATAAAGTTGAAAAGAAGGGGAAATAAACATCACCCATAGTCCCCCCATTCTATTAACATTTGAGTGAACTCCCTTCCCCAGGGGCACCCCTAGTGGGTACACAGGTGATTCCAGAGCCCTCTGAAATGGGGTAGGTACTGTGTCATCATGTGCCTTGCTACAGGATTCATCTGTGGTGCCAGGGGTCCAGGTTCAGTCCCCAAAATGTTAAGAGGTGTGGCACTGGGGTGGTCTGCAAGTGTCACACAGTCACATGCACATAGAGCTGCACCTGGAGGCCACACATACACACACCTGACTCTGCCTTCCCTATACAACCCTTCACACTGTCAGTTACATTCTGTTCTGTCACTCAGGCTCCTGGCACCTGTATACATATTGCTCACACACACATGCAGTGTGCACATGGACTTCTTGTACACACACTTTCCACCGGGGCACACACTTATTCATACACCTAATGTTCATACAGTGAAGACGTAGCCAAACTGCTTGGCCTGGGAGAATTTTTGGAGTTTGCGGGAGGACAGGCATATTTTATGGACGCTGCTGCCCCCTACTGTCCATGCCTAGCATTGGCACCCTTATTTAGTTTCTGTACCAAATCTGGTGTCCAGCTCAGTCACTGCCCCACCGTCTCCTCCTCTCTGGAAGCTGCGGACTGAAACTGCTTCCTGAGAGAGCGCCTTGAATGAGGGAAGCATTCTGCTGGGAGTCACTGGGTGAGCGTGGGCTGGGCAGGGTGGGGAACTGTCAGTGACTGACCACCCATTATCTGTCAGGCACTGCTGTCCTTCACAGCTATTATCTCATTTATTACCTCCATCCCATGTGCCTTATTCAGTGCCTGGCACATGAAAAGTCATACTAATTATTTTAATTGATAATTGAAAATGCTGCAAAGGAAGTATTTTTAAACAAATGGGGAGTGACTTGCTCAAAGTCAGACAACATCTTCCTCTGATAGTCAGCACCTTGCTCTAAACAGAAAGATAAGGAAGGGGAAGCCGGGATGGCTCAGTGGGTTAAGCACTCACTTTGCAGCCCTGGGGACTGAGGATCGAATCCCAGCCCTGGCCTGTGCGGACCCATGTGCTGAACTGGGGAGTGCCCCCAGTTCAGTTCTCTCTCTGTCTCTGTATCTCTATCTCTCTCTCTCTCTCTCTGTCAAAAACAATTAAAAAATTAATTAATTAATTAAAAGAAAGATAAGGAAGATGAAGCAAAGCTGAAAACCTTTACTTAAACCTGCAGGAAGTTCAGCCCACATCCCCACCCGCAGGGGACCAGGTGAAGGGACCAAAGGTGGATGAGGTCAACCTGGGGGATGATTGCCCCACTCAGGAAGGTTCCCCTACCCTGAGCTGCTGCTTCCAGTTTATTTTTTTATTTTTAAGATTTATTTTATTGTTTTTGACAGAGACAGAGACAGAGAGAGACAGAGAGAAGGGGGAGGGCTCAGAGCAATCTCCATAGTTGTGCCTCATTAGTTTTCTACAGTTTCATTCCACAGGTGGGCAAGGGGCGTGCAGGGCAGGAACCAGGCAGGGGGCCTCCTGTATGAGAGGTGCCACCCAGGTGGGAGCCACTGGGGTGGGAAGCACACCCCAGTTCAGCATATAGGTCCACAGTCCACACAAGCCAGGGCTGGGGCCGGGACTCGATCCTCGAACCCTGGGGCTGCAATGTGAGCGCTCAACCCACTGAGTCAGTCATCCCTGTTTCCCCTTCAAATTTATTCATTTCAACTAACAGGGGAAGCCGGGATGGCTCAGTGGGTTAAGCGCTCACTTTGCAGCCCCGGGGACCAGGGATCGAATCCCAGCCCCGGCCCATGCGGAACCATATGCTGAACTGGGAGCTCCCCCAGTTCAGTTCTCTCTCTGTCTCTGTATCTCTCTCTCTCTCTCTGTCAAAAATAAAAATAAATACATAAAAATATATTAAAAAAAAAAATTCAAGGGGAAAGCCGGGACGGCTCAGCGGGTTGAGCGCTCGCTTTGAGGCCATGAGGACCGAGGATCGAATCCCGGCTCCGGCCCAGGCAGGACCCA